>RCUC01124654.1:0-123357 GCA_003697995.1 Taxidea taxus jeffersonii | reverse complement strand
AGTCAGATTATTTCAGAAGTGTCATTGACTATATAGCTGGTTGGTTTTTTTTTTTTTTTAATGTTTTAAACTGTCTTCTTGTGGACTTGACATGTAATGCCTTTTTTTTTTTTTTAAATGCCTTTTGGATGTGAATTTTCCTCATTTTGTTTTCCAAAATCTCAGTAAAATACTTGGTATCTTGGCTTTTTACTAAGTTTTACAGTGCTGAAGGACATCTTTCCAGGCTGGGTCTCCCACTCACATATTATAAAGATACTACCCAGGCCTGTCTCTTGTCTTTGCACAGCCCCATAGGCCCACCCATATGTTCCTATGTGAGGGGACTGTAATTATTCGTGCATTCTTTCTTGAGGGTCCAAGCTGCACAGATGTAAAAAGACCTTTAAGTTGAAAATTTTGAGGTGTGTGTGTGTGTGTGTGTGTGTGTGTGTGTGTGTAAAAGTAGAGATGTAGTTTTGCCAACTGCAGTTGAGGAAGGATTATATAAGTATAAAGAAGCATTATTCTGCTGAGGCTGTATACATAAAGCCATCGTGTTAATAATAGCAGGGTAGGTCACAGTGTATATTTGAAAATACGATTTTAAAGGATCAGAAAAATACACTTTGACTTTCTGCCAATACTCTTTGATTTAGCAAAACTCATTTATGTTAGCAGTCTGAAACATCAAATAGGAAAGCAGTCTGAAACATCAGCTTTCTCGGTTCTGAAAATATGGATTGTATGTCTTGTCTTTCAAGGTAGATTTTCTAGGAAGTTAAAAAGTAAGCATGAATAACTTCATTATTGTTATTGTAAATAATAGCTATAATTTATTGAGTATTTCTTTTTTTCAGGCACTGTGTTAGATATCAGTTGATATCCACAATAGCCCTGGGAAGTAAGTGTTATGAATCACCATTTTGCAGTCAGAGAGTGTGAGCCTCAGAGATAGACTTGCATAAGATAACAAAGCTAGAAAGAGATAGAGCCAGGACTTGAAACAGAGGCCATCTGAATGTGAAATGAGTATTTTAACATCAGCTTTATTGAGTCTAATTCACACACAATCAATTGTACTTATGTAAAGTGCATAATGTAAGTTTTAACATATGCATACACCCATGAACCCATTAGAACCCATTACCATATTCAAGATAAAGAAATATGTCACCTCCAAAACTTTGCTCACGATCCTTTTAATGCCTCCCTCTAGCCCTGCCTTGCCTTTTCCTTTCTAAATGTCCATTTCTGGTTATCTGATTTCTAGCACTATAGATTATTTGGCATTTCCTAGAATTTTACATATATGGAGTCATACAGTATATACTCTTTTTAGACTGGCTTTTTTCACTTAGTATCACTGTTTTCAGAGTCATCCATGTAGCACATATCAGGGCTTCCTTCTTTATATTGTGGAATATTATTCCATGCTATGGATTAAATGCCACAGTGTTTTTATTCATTCACTCTTGATGGGCATTTGACCTGTTTTCAGTTGGGGCTATTACAAATAAAGTTGCTAAGAATATTATAGGCCAGTTTTTGTGTGGCTTTTGTGTGACTTTCACTTTCATAGACTAAATACCTAGAGGTGGGATGGCTAGATCATATGGTAGCTACATGTTTAAAGTTTTAAGAAACCACCAAACTATTTTCTAAGTATGTGCCATCTTGTATTCCCACCAGCAGAGTATGAGAGTTCCAGTTACTGCATAGCCATGAAGCACTCAGTCTTTTTAATTGTAGATATTCCAGTAGATGAGCTGTAGTATCTCATTGTGGTTTTAGTTTATAGTTCAGTGTCATCTAATCATGTTGAACATTTTTTTCATGTACTTATTTGCCACTTGTATATCTTCTTTGCTAAAATACCTGTTCACATCTGGTTCTCATTTTAAAGTTGTTAATTTATTATTACTTCTGGAAGGTCTTTGTATAATTTAGACACAAATTCTTTATCACACTTGTGATTTGAAAATATTTTCTTGCACTCTGTGTCTTGCTCTTCATTTTCTTAATACTGTCTTTTGAAGAGTAGATGGTCTTAATTTTGATTCAGTCTAGTTTATCAATTTGTTGTTTTTATGGATTGTGATTTTGATGTCTATTTTAGGTTGAATTATGTTTTCCCAAGAAAGATATATCCAGAGTCCTAACTTTTTGTGCCTCAGAATTTGACCTTACTTATACCTGTTTATACCTATTGGGTCTTAACAGAGGGAATCAAATTAAGATGAGGTCATTAGGGTGGGCCCTAATCCAGTGTGTGACTGGTACCCTGATAAAATGGGGACTGACGTCCTAGAGAGATTGAAGTGCTTTCTGTGGGTCTTCTGAGGCAGGAACAGAGTAATAGGGCCAGATCAGGTCACCTCGTTCTGGACCCTGCCCTCCTGCCACTTTGGATTCATCGAATTTCATAATAAGGAGATTGTATGGTAGCTTAAGAATCCACCTTTGTCATCACATGTATTCCCACTGGGTTGCTGGGAAGGAATATCTTTGTTATTCCTTTAGCAGTGTGAGTGAGACGGGAAGGCTGAGGGAAGGACACATATCCTGTGCTTGGGACCCACATCAGGGTCAGCGAAGGCAGTAGTTAGCTGTACTCAAGGAAGATGATTTATAGAGACACAGGATAAACATGACCATCTATAGGCCAAAGAAAGAGGCTTAGAACAGATCTTTCTCAGCCCTCAGGAAAAACAAACAAACAATGGGCTAATACCTTGATCTGGGACTTCCTAGCCTTCAAAACCATAAGACAATAGATTTTTGTTAAGCCACCTAATTCATGGCACTTGGTTATGCCATAGCAAACCAATACAGTGTCATAAGGATTTTCTTTTATATGTTTTTTAGAGGTTTTAGGATTTGCATTTACGTCTATGGTCTATTGTAAGTTGATTTTTATATGTGGTGGTGAGGGTGGATTGAAGCTTAGATTTTTGTGTATGAATGTCTAATAGTTCCAGCCCCATTTGTTGAAAAGACTAGCCTTTCTCCACTGCATTGCAATTACATCTTTGTTGAGAATCAGCTTTCTATATAGTTGTATGTTTATTTTAAGACACTATTCTATTCTGTTGCTCTATTTGTCATCTTGATGTTAATGCCAAACTGTCTTTGTAATAAGCTATGAAATCAGTTTGCATTTCCAAAGTTTTGAAAATCTTTGCTCTTTTTCACAGTTGTTTGCTATTTTAGAACTTTTCCACGTCCATATGAATTTTAGAATCAGTCTGTCAATTTCTACAAAAAAAATCCCTCTCTAATTTTGATTTGGATTGTGTTGAATCTATAGATAAATTTGGGAGAGATTTGACAACTTAACAATATAGAATTTTCTGACCCCAAAACAATATATCTCACCATTATTTTAGGTTTCCTTTAATTTCTTTCAACAACATTTTGTAGTTTTTAGTATTCAGGTCTTAACAATCTCTTACCAGATTTATTGTTATTTCATATTTTTTATTATAAATGATATTATTTTAATTTAAATTAAATTTTTATTTTTTTCCCTAAGTGTACAAATGCTTATGTCTTGATGTAAGAAATTACTTCAGTGATGGCTTGTATACAATGTAGTTTCAGTGAGTGAAGCACCAGGCTAAAACACTTCTATCTTAGTGAGAGAAGATGGTACTTGAAGTTCTTTTATACTAAGTGGCATTCTTTTTAAGTCTCAACTTCTTTTTGTTCATTTATAGTATAGGGAAGTACAATTGGTGCTTGTATAATGTTCTTGTATCTTGCAAGCTTGCTGGGCTGATTAGTTCTAGTAGCTTTTAGGTAGAGTCCATCAGGTTTTCAACGTAAAAGATCATGTTGTCCATAAAGGCAGTTTTCTTCTTCCCTTCCAAAGTATATGTCTTTTGTTTTTTTCCTCTTGCTTTAAGGTACTGGACACAATCTCCAGAATAATGTTGAATGGAAGTAGTGAGAAGAGGGGCACCTGGATGGCTCATTCGTTAAGCATCTGCCTTTGACTCAGGTCATGTTCCCAGGGTCCTGGGTTTGAGCCCTGCATAAGGCCCCCTGCTCGGTGGGGAGCCTGCTTCTCCCTCTAGCACTCTTCCTGCTTGTGTTCCCTCTTTCATTGTGTCTCTCTCTGTCAAATAAATAAATAAAAATCTTAAAAAAAAAAAAAAAAAGAAGTAGTGAGAGGGGATATCCTTATCTTGATCTTAGAAGGAAAGCATTCTTTCTTTTACCATTAAGTATGATGTTAGTCAGGAGTTAGCACATTTTTTTTCTGTAAAGAGCAAAATAGTAAATTTTTGGCTTTGAGGGCCATATGGTTGCTGCTGTAACTTCTTGACTGTGCTGTTGCAGTAGAAACAGCCGTGTCTTCCTCACACATATGCACTGACATTACGTAGCTAGATGCAGGTGGGATTCTCTGCAGATATCTGATGTTTTCTCTTTGTGCCATTCTTCTTTCTCAGGTAGTTTGTCCTGCACATTCTAGCTGCCTTGGTCTCCTTGGAATTTCACCTCTGTTTCCTAACTTGGGGAGTGCCCAGGCTCTACCTGGGTTCTGTGCTGAGCCCTGGAAACTTTCTCAAGGCAGTAAGCTCTGGCAATCAGAGGGCTCCCCTTGTTTGTTTCCCACGTCTCAGATACCAATCTTCATTGCCTGTTTTTTGTTGCCTTGATGTCCAGTGTCTTGAAGACCACTCAGTTACAGATTTGCCTATTTTTAGATTGTTTCTTGCCAGAGGGTAAATCTGATCACTGCTATTCCAGCTTGATTAGAAGTGTCATTCCCCATATTTTTTCTCATAGCTTTGCCTTGTACTGTGTCTCTATGAAGAGTCCATTTATCATCCAACTTGCAGGAATCTACAACCATGAAGTAAAATAGCAGCTTGTTGGCAGCTAAGCCAATGGGGTAAGAGCCTAGGCCGTTGATCCAAATGGTACTAGACTATCCATAGTTGCCACTTTTTATGTCTGGTAGGTTGAACATATGTGGGTCAGGAGTAAGTATCCCTAGGGTTGTGGCAAATGTCTGGAAAGGAGCTATTTTTTGCTGAGTATTTATTGAAGGGATTCTGAGATGAAATACTAAAAGCTACACTTGAATTGCTATCAGAAGACTCAGTTTGTAAAGAGCATGTTTCTGCCATTTACCTTGGGAATTTCTCTGAAACCCATTATTTAGTATTGTCATATTATATTAGTTTTTACTTTTCATGAAATTCTTTATATACAGGGAGTCTCAAAGAAATATTAGGTCTGGACTGAATATTACGTATTCAACAAATATCTTTGAATTCCTGCTCTGCATGAGGTAGTGTTATAGGTGTTGAGGGTATAGAAGTAAAAACAAAGTGACAATTTCTTCAGGATTCATTCTAGTAGAGTGAGGCATAAAATAAAGTACATAAATTAAATATATGGAACTGGCAGTGCTATGGAGAAAAATAAGGCCAGTTGAGACTGGAGATAGTGGTATTGGTGTGCAAGCAAAAATAGTGAGGACAGGAAAGGCAAAGACCCAAAGTAGCTGATCATTATTTATATAACTATTTTGATCATTTATCTTAGGATAAACCATCATGATATATGAAAAATAATCATTACAGTCATTTTATAGTTTCTTTCAGTGGTCTCTTTTCCCCATGCTCCTGATCTCAGCCGAGAGAATTAGTGATACAACTCATCTGGTTTACAATATTCTAAAAGCCAGTGGGCTGAGGCTTATGTTGGAAACAAAGTACAATTAGGAGGCCAGTGTGGTTGGTATGCTGAGGTGGCTCTTCGGAGGAAAAGAGTTAATGGGGCATATGTGAGGGTAAAGTTTGTTTCTTAGGACATAAGGCCTATGTATAGACAGAAGTACTGAACAGACAGCAGTAGGCAATTAACTCTGACACAGGTAAGTTCTATTTTTAAAACCTCTCTGGATCCTAATAGACTTAATTAGGCAAACGTAATGGAAAAATAGGGTTGCTTATGGGATTCTAGATTCTGGACTCACTGTTTTAGTCATGATGCATGCACTTGAATATTATAAAAATGAGGCAAACTTTGGAAGACATGAGGCTTTGATTACACCAAGGATTATCATAGAAAGTGAGTGGGGAGGAGAGAAAGGGAGACCACCACCACTGAATGTGCCAGACACTGGACTTGTTCCTATTCTTGTCCTGCCATATGGCCATGAAGCAGGAGGGTGGCAGAGCTGGGATTGATGCTTGCCCAAGCTGACTTCCTATCACGCTGGCCCCTTTTTCTGACTGCACTGGGTGACCCCCAGAGCCACCACGACTTCCTATCTCTCATGTCTGTTGGCCATATGTGTGTACTTTATTGCCAGTGCCAACCATGTTTCTCTTTCATACCCAACTTACCCGTTTATGGAATTGTATCATGTTTTTCTGCCCATGAGCAGAAAGAGAACACTCCAATATGGAGCTCTTATCCTCGTCTGGGAAATGGCATCAATCTGTTTTATAGTGCTAGCACCAGCTGTAGATGATGGGCCTAGCAGGGAAGCCCTCCTTGAACACGAGGCTTATGATCCAGGACATCCATCCAGTAGTGGTGTCTGTAGGATCTGGGACCCAGGCTGTGTTTTATGTCCCCTGCAAACATCTACTACTACGGACACATTTCTTTTCTTTTAATCTTATATCCTCTACCCCCTTGAATTGTATAGCATGGGAGAGCATTTTGTACTTAAGTGTGAATAAAATAGTTTTTCTAAATTAATCAATGTAGAAAATGTTAATTCTTCTGAGGGCATTGTACCCCAAAGTGAAACTGCTTCACCAATTTAACATGCCAGAAGAATAAGAAGGGAGTCGTTTTCAGGCAAATAAGTAGAATCAATTACCTGTAAAAGTTTTTAAATTCTTTTTTTGGGTGATTTTATTTCTAGACTAAGTAAATGAAACCCCTGTGCCTTTTCTTACCTGATTTGCTTCAGTCAGAATCAGTGCCAAAAGAGGGGCAATAGACCTATCATTGATCTGCAGAAGGAAAATGCCACTAACGAAGGGAGTAATGACATTTTAAAGAAGTGACTTTTGAAAAAAAGTTATCCTGGAAAAATCTGATTTCAGTCTGGCTTGACTATTTCAGTGTATCTGTGGGCACCAACTGAATTTGTGCAAAATGTCTTTAAAATGACTGCATTCAAAGATGAGAAATCAGCCGTTGACTAGAAGCAATCCCATAACTTCTGGCTCTGTGCCAGAGTGTGAAGTGTCGGTTCTGGACTAGACCTTTCAAACATGCCAGCCAGTATGGTGCAGCTCCTTGCTAGTGGGACTGGAGGAACTCCTTCTTTTATACTTTTTTTTTTTTTTTTAAAGATTTTATTTATTTATTTGACGGACAGAGATCACAAGTAGGCAGAGAGGCAGGCAGAGAGAGAAGGAAGCAGGCTCCCCGCTGAGCAGAGAGCCCGATGCGGGGCCTGATCCCAGGACCCTGGGATCACGACCCGAGCCGAAGGCAGAGGCTTTTTAACCCACTGAGCCAACAGGCCAGTGAGGAGGAGAGGGAGCTCACTAATTGTGAGGTTTGCATGATTTCCCAGAATCTCAGCTTCCTTGTTCTGTTGTGAAGATGCAATGAAATGGTGTGAGTAAGGGTTAGTGGGCACTTGATAAAAAAGGGCTATGTATGAGGCAATGATGAGAGTTTATAAACTCAGGATTTGGATGAATCTAGTCTGTTTCTTTGCACTTGAATTTCAAGTTTCAAAAATGCACTATATCCTAGAAAGCTCTATGGATTAGTAAAGCATTAGTAACAGTGATAGCTTGTAGGATATGCACTTTGAGGCCAGGGAAGCAATGTTTTATACATTTTTTTCCTCTATAGAAGCTGGCACCAATATGAAAATATAATATGTGCCGACTAAAGAATTGTTGATTATTGGAAATTTTTCTCTTATACCAATCTAGAATTTCTTACAAATGGCTCTTTGGATATATTGGGAAGTGTGTTTGGTTCCCAATAACTTGGTATTAAGGAGAATTTACCTGTGGTATATGTTTGGACTTTTTCTGTGGCATGTGATAGAAAACCCATCTTAAGCTAGTATAAGAAAAAAAGAGATAATTTATTAACCAGTAGATTTGAAACTCAGAGAGTATTTGGCTTTAGGTGTGGCTTGATCCAGGTGTTCAGATGAAGGCATCTAGGCCCACTGTCTCACTATGTTTTCCCACATTCCTTCTCTACATAGGCTCTATTCTCTGCCAGGTTTAGCTGCTGCCTGTAGGCCTCACGTACCTCCAGGTTCAGTCCTGCAGACTGAAACATGATTTCTACTCACTCTTGCACAAATCCCAGGGCTTACTTGGACTGGAGAAGTTTGGGCACATGTCCATTCTGTAGCAGATCCTGTGGAGAAGGAGTGGGTCAGTGTGTACTCTGGCCAGGTCTGAGTAAGATATTCTTTCCTGGAGCTGGCAGTCCGGTTCTCTCAAAGCAGAAGGCTTGAAAGTGGGGGTGCGAGGAGTGTATGGTTGCCAGAAGAAAGGGGGGGTGGACACCAGGTGACTGATTTATAGTAAATATCCACTCCATCTGTGGATCTTTGTAACTCACTCCTCCTCTGGTAAAGTTTAGAGAAAAGATATTATCCTTAATGAGATAATGACAATTCAAATTAAACTATTTTGTTATATGAGTCCTCTTTGTTTTCAGGTGTCTTGGAAGCCACCTTCCAAGGCTCTCTCCAAGTGTCTAGACCATACTCAAGGGTCTGTCTGAAAATAACTCTCTAGGGATCCAGGAAATCAAGAGATTTTGGTGCATGGAGTTGGTTTCAAGTTTTTACGATGCATCTTAGCTGTGACTTTCTGGAAAACTGAGCATGTGGTTCTCCCATAGAGCCCTGCAGAGGTGTGAACAGAACAGCCTCATTAAATTCTGTGCAAAGGACAATCTTTGCATGAAGCCCCTTCTCATCCATATTTCACCTCATTAGAAAGGTCTTCCTGATTCTCCTTAACAATACATCATTACCTGAAATGACCTTTTGTTTATTTTTTTGGTAGTCTTTTCTCACTAACATTAAACTCCATAAAAGCAAAACATGTTTTCTTTTTAATTTTCTTTTCTTTTTTTGGATAGCCACAGTATCTGGAACAGCATGTGACACAAAGTAGGTACTCAACAAACAGTTACTAGGGAATGAATGAATGGCTCCAGAACCAGTCTTCTGCCTCCCTGGGAACAGATCGTTTTTTGTAAACATGAGGTTGGCTTGAGTAACTACTGTGGCTGAGTCCAGCCATAGCTATGTTGTTGTAATGGATGGGCCATGTAGTGTAACGAAGTCATTAAACTCCTAATGTTTGTGCTTTATCCCAAAGACATATGACTGGCTTTAGGCAAGGAGTGCATCTGGCTTCCATAATAGATGGGGCTTACAGTTAGACGATAAGCATTGTAGTATGGAATGCTTGTCTTGAACCATACAATTATATCTGAAGACAAACTATATAGAAATGGAATAAGGTTTACTACTGGTGCATTCTTGGAGCTCCATCTTACAGCCTGCTTGACAGAGATACCAACTTGCAGAATTTTGCCAGCGTGCCTGGAAAAGAGTTAGCATTTCCTTTGCTAGTACCTCCACCCATGCCTCCCCACTCCCACCGAGCTGTGAGAACAAGGACTGATTTGAGAGATTGCCCTTGTTTCAGGGGATCTGCCTGTCCCCACTGCAGACAGCCTGTTGACTGGGTCTCTGCATAGGTCTGTGGCAGCCTGGGCTTTTTTTTATGAATTGTATTCATTTGGTCAAATGCGTGGGCTTAAACTTTGCAGAAATGAAGTTGAATGAACATCAAGAGGAGCTAGAGGGTTGATGGCTTAGCACACTGGTGGGACTCAGAGTACGTTAGTTTTATTTATAGATATTGCTTTTATGGCAAACTACCTAAAAAGACATCCACAAAATGAAAAGAAAAAGAATTTCAATTTTTAAAAATATTGCTTGTAGTTATCAGTCTGTGAGTCTAAATGACTCGGGATTTTTCATTCCACTTGGACATTTTTAACAAACATATGTGAGCACCATCCAGGTGTTAAGCAGTGAAGATATAAAATTGAATAAGGTACAACTGTTCTGATTTCAGAAAACATTCAGTCTAGAAAGGAGGCAGATCTGCACACAACTCATTTGAGTATCTGTGATAAGTGGTATGATATAGTCTGTGCAAAATACCATAGGATGTGGCAAGTAATTCTTGGGGTGGAATGTGTGTGTGCACATGCTCTTGTGTGTACGTGCGTGTGTGTGTGGTGTTTATGCCCTGGCTATGACTTTTTATCTCTAATAATAATAGAAACAGTAAACACAACCAATGTTCATTGAGTATTTGTTACATCAGGCAGTTTTCTATTTACTTATTACCTTTATCTCATGTAATCCTTGTAGTAGACCCTATAGGTAGCTGGATAATCCTTATTTTGCAAACAAGGAAACTGAGGCTCACAGAGGATCAGCTTTGTCCCAGGTCACGTGGCAGAACCAGTACTAATCAAGGTGACTGTTAGCAGTGGCTGCCCAGCACCACGGGGCTCATGCTTTCATGTTGGTTGCCTGGCGGCTCCCAGAAGTGCTCCCTGTGGATCATAGGGGGTGGTTTTCTTCTCCTGCAGGTTACTTTGCTCTTCTATGGAATCCATGCACATGTATGTGCCCCTAAGGTGACTTTACTGGTATGAGGATTAATTTTCTGTGTTAACTTTGCTGGCTGTGGGTGCCAGATTGAACATTGTTTCTGGGTGTGTTTGTGAGGATGTCTCTAAGTGAGATGAGCGTTTGAATTGGTGGACTCAGTCAAGTAGATTGCACTTCCCCATTGGGTGGGCGTCATCCAGCTGGTTGAGGGTCTGAATTTTACAAAGGGTGGAGGGAGGAGAAATTTGCCTCTCTTTATCCTGCTTCACTGCTTGAGCTGGAATACATCATCTCATTTTCTCCTGCTTTTGGCCTGGTTCTCAGGCTTGCAGACTGGAACTAAGTGACTCCAATGGCTTTCCTGGGTCTCCAGCTTGCAGGCAGCAGATTCTCCATGATTACATGAGCCAATTCCTTGTAATAAATCCCCCTTTATATATATGTATGTGTATATATGAATTATATGTGTGTAATCTCCCATTGGTTCTGTTTCACTGGAGAACTCTGGCTATTATAAACCTGTCTCAGGGGAAAAAATCTTACTACATTTGTGCGTAATGAAATGATATTGGTCTGATTTGAACAGCTCACTTAGTAGTCCCCACTCTGGTTCTCACTGGGTTTTCAGCATCAGTCTCAGTGCTGGCGCTGGGCTCAATTTACTATGTTTTAATGTGCCCGCCACAGCTGATGGAAGGATCTGCCTGGGAGCCTTGGGAATCTGGATTTTGAGCTCCTTCCCCGACTTTTTGACTTTTGGCTTCTCAACATGACCTCACTGAACCTCAGTTTCCACATCTGCAATGTGGAGATAAGGATGTGTTTGCTCACTCACCCATGAGGATGTTGGGTAGGGCAGTTATTACTGTGTGTATTGGTTCAGTAGGTTGATGATGATCTCTCCAGGAGGTGCTGTAAGCCAAGGCCAGTCTAGACAGGAGCTATTCTCATGGAGCTCACAGCCCCACTGGGGAGATCTGATGTACGTGGATAAGCTTGAGAACAGTTACTACTCCATATAGAGTTACTATACAAATAGTTATAAATATAATAATTATCAGTCACTAATTATATAATAGGTTATTTTTTAAAAAAGATTTTATTTATTTATTGAGAGAGAGAGAGAGAAAGAGTGAGCAGGCAGAGGGGCAGAGGGAGAGAGAGAATCTCAAGCAGACTGTACACTGAGTGTGGAGTCCCATGTGGGACTCAGTCTCACAACCCTGAGATCTTGACCTGAGCCAAAGCCAAGAGTCGATCACTTAACTGGCTGAGCCCCCCACGCATCCCTACAAGTTTTATTATTACACACGATGATAGTAGTGGTGATAGGCAGCTATTACTTACCAACAACTTACTGTGTACTTGGAAAACATACTTTTATTTAAACATTAGAATGAACTTCTGAGATGGGATTTCGTATTCATTTTTTTAAACTCATTAAATACCATTTAAAGTAGGGGTACCTGGGTGGCTCAGGCATTAAGCATCTGCGTTAGGCTCAGGTCATGGTCCCAGGGTCCTGGGATTGAGCCCACATTGGGCTCCCTGCCAGCAAGGAGCCTGCTTTTCCCTCTCCCACTATCCCTGCTTGTGTTCCCTCTCTTGCTGTCTCTCTGTCAAAAAAATACAATCTTTAAAAAAATTAAAGTAGTACATATGCATGGTATAAAATTAAGATGTACAAAAACTACATTAAATGAAAAATTAGTCTCCTTTTCACTGTAGATCTCTCGGTCCTACTCTCCAAAGAAAACTCACTATAAACATTTTTTTGTAGCTTTCAAGAATTCTTACTCACATATGGGCAATATACTTATATCCATTCTTTTGCACAGGTATAACCATATTACATATAATTTTATACAAAAAGATCAGCGTCTACCTCATTATTTTTGATAGTGATTAGTACTCTTTCTCAGAGAATCAGTAGGTTATAAAAGCATATTATGTGAAGGTATTCTGTAAAGTGGAAATATTAAAAAGTGACTATAACCGTAAGGACTGACAGCATATTGGAGGTCGAGCTAAGGGGTTTCATTAAAGGACTTTGGATTCTGGGGCAGCTTGATGACCCAGTGGAGGGTGCAGTGTGGCTTTCTGGGTGTGCAGGTGAGCACAGAGATGGGTTTACTGGGCATGTGTGTGTCCAGGGCTCATCTTAGACCCCTGCTCTGTAATGAAAACACTGATTCCCATCCACCTGGCTGGTATCTAAGGCTGGTGGGAGGGTCCCATGCTGGTTAGGATTGGCTCAGGGACAGAGTGGGACAGAAGCAGCCAAGACAGAGACTGGGAGTAAAAGGCTTGTCTTCTTGGGCCCCTGCCTTCCCACACCACTTTTCTGCTCTGTGGTTTTTCGCTTTTTGTTTTTCTTTTTTCTACATTTCCACCCCTCCCTTTCCACCCATACTCCCACCAAACTTAACTGGTAAAATCCTGGTTTAACTTCAAAATCTTCCCCAACACCCTTGCAGCTCCTTCTTACCGTACTGGGAGTATAGCAGGATAAGAGCTCACTTGTTGTGAATTCTCACTACATTCCAGAGAGCATTCTAAATTCTTTACATGAATTTACTCATTGAATCCTTATCACAACCCTGGAAGAGACTATATCCCTCTTTTATAGATGAGGAAGCTGGAGGCACAGAAAAGGTCATACCTTTGATGAGGGATGAAGCCGTTTCAAATTAGGGCAGTCTGATTCAACAGTTTGACATAATAACCATAGTTGGTATTATTTGGTTTTTGCAATGACCTTGAGTAGGTGTGGTTGTCTCCATTGTCACAGATAGGAGGAAGAACTGGGTTTTCCATGTAATTCTCATGTTCTTTCCCTTCTAACTTGCTGCTCTGTACAGACACCTCTGAGAGTAGAAGCCCTTGTGCCTGATCTACCCACCACTACTGGGGGTTTCTTTCTTCTCCCAGCAGTAGCCACACTTGGCATTGCTCCTGGCAGATGGCAGGCACTAAGTAAGTAATTGTGGCATGATCAGTCTGTCTCTTGGCTGCTCCATGTGTGTGGATTCCTTACCTCACCTAAATTTAGATGCATGTCTCACCATATATAATACTGAAACTATATACGGAAAGGTATAAAAACCTGTGATGACTTAATGTGGACATGCCACCCGGAGTTCATCTGAGTTCTTGTTTGAAAGTGTTTTTACGTTCATGTAGGAGTGCCATTCCCTCCATGTTCTTGACCTGGCAGGTCATCAACAGATATAATAATGCATCAGTGTCCCATGGGCTTATCATGAGCTGTGTGGGAAGTGGCTGCGGGGTCCAAGAGCTATGAAACTGCAGGGATTCCTGGTGCTTCTCCCAGGCTCTGCTGTGCTCTGCTGAGTGTGGTTGGCACAGATCCCCTAGCCAAACCCATGCCGGGCTGTGTGGACCCTGTATGGGGGTTTGGATGGGACTGTAGCAGGGTGTGTCAGTTATCCTGGTTCATTTACCCATGTGCATGTTGAACAGATGATGTGGCCTTATTGAAGGGTGTGTTTGCATATTAATGTGCCTGCATTTTTATTCTGAGCCCTTTATTTCCTAAGGACTATCCCCCTGAAGTTATGCTTAGGTCTGAGAATGCATGTCGGTTCTAGCCATGCCGGTGTCTGATGTAACTGGCCGCTAGCACAGTACTGGGCACACAGTGAGCAACCATAAATATTGAGTGAATGAATGGTCATGTCTTTAGGGAGTAAGAAAGTTTTTGGGTAGGAAAGAGTTTTTGAAAGTCCTCCAAGTGTATTGGTTCTTCCATTACTGAACCCCAACATTTCCTTCGTGTTTCAGCACTTGCAAATGATTCATGGTGTTTCTGACAGCACAGCCATTAGGAGGTGGCATAGTAACCTTGGCTGTGACCTTCTTGGTTGCAGTAGGTTTGCACAGAGAGTTGCTAAAATTAAACTGTTGCTTTGGCTTAGTGCTGTTGACCTGCTTTCATCTTTTGAGAAAATGTGCAGATATTAGAAAATTTGCCAGGGGCTGGAATTTGGCTGTGGAAATGAATTTCGGATAATCCTCCTTTTAGCTAAGAGAACTTCTAGTATTACAATTTGCATATGTTAACCAAATTGTTAATTATGCACAAAGCAATGTGTATGGTGACTAAATTACCATATTTTTATTACAAATGGTCATTTTCTGCTTTAGTCTTTTTAATTGTATTGTGAACTGTATACATGATCATGTAGCATTCTTTTTTGGTTGTTTTTATAAAGATTTTATTTATTTATTTGATAGAGAGCAAGTGGGCACAAACTGGCAGAGGGGAAGAGGGTGAGGGAGAAACAGACTCATTGCTGAGCAGGGAGCCTGACACAGGGTTTGATCCCATGACCCTGGGATCATGCCCTGAGCCAAAGGCAGATGCTTAACCAACTGAGCCACCATGGCACCCCTATAGCATTCTTTAATTTAGTTTAACAGTTCTTTTGTGGATCACTAATATAAACTCACATCTGTATCTAGATGTGTACAAAGATAATTGATGATAACCCAGGGTATTCCCTTGGCCTAGCACAGAGTCAGACACATGGGAAAGGATTGCTAAGTATTTAGTGATCCATCTAATGTGTATACATCCATTTTTCCATCTGGTGATAGTGCTATTAAAAATATTTTTTAGCAACCATATAAAAGTATTTTCTTTATTTTTTAAGTAGGTGATATTTATTCTTATATATTTCAAATTTAAATTATTGTTCCAGAGCTCTATGATACAGATTCTGGAATCCCAACTCATTCTTGTCTAAGCATCTGACAGGTTTAGGATGTATGTTTTCTCTGAGATTAAAAATTGGCTTTGTCTATAATTGTGCCTATAGCCAGCCCTCCGTATGGAGGTGGGATGGCCCACTATCTGGGTGAGACAGTCAAAAAGATGTTAATCTCACCACTTGGCAATGAGTCCTGTAGCAACTCCCAGACTGTCATTGAGATCATTGTGAATCTAAGAAGCCAGCCATCATTCCTTCAGTTTCTCCCAGTTTTATTGTTGCATCTGGCCAGCAATTTTTGGACCATTGTAAAATCTTATCTATACTCTCAGTAGAATGCCCTCAAGGGCATTAGGTCTCTGACTTTTGTCCCATCCACATGGAGACCTGAAGCCAACCATTGTGAGTGGGGATGAGAAAAGGGAGATGGAACCAACACTTCTTGTGTACCTACTGGTCAGGTACTGTACGGGATCCTTTACCTGTGTTATCTCATTTGATCCTCATGACAACCTTATGAAGTAGGTACCAGCACCTCCATTTTAGAGATGAGGAATCAGAAGCTTTGTGTGCTTAAGTAGATTGACCAGTGTCATAATTACTAATTTGAACTCAGATTTGTCTGTTGAGAAATCCACACTCAAAACTTCTGTGCTGACTTGCTTCATGTAGCACTGTTATATTATGTTTTATTAATATTTGTCAATCTGTCCATCCATCTTTACAGTTTCATGCAATGAATTACTCCTAAATTCAGTGCCAGGAAGACCTATCTTTCATTAAGCTAGTAACGCTCCCTTTTATTACATCGTGAGAGTTATTTTACTTCTCATGATTATCTTTTTGCTTGACTGGAGAGCCAAATTGAGTGCGTAGTTGTAATAGTCCCCATCTCTGATTTCTGGTACTTTTATCTCCCCCTTTCTATCTAGAATTTTACTGCTCTCTATTCTCTTATTTAACTGCCTTGTAAACTTCCAAATTATATCTCAAAGTTAAATCATCATAACATTTTTCAAGCAGTTAAACTGTTTTACTTATCTTGGACATTAGGTTAACAATGTTCGGGGGCGCCTGGGTGGTTCAGTAGGTTAAGCCTCTGCCTTCGGCTCAGGTCATGATCTCAGGGTCCTGGGATCGAGCCCCACACTAGGCTCCCTGCTCAGTGGGGATTCTGCTTCCCCCTTCTCTCTGCCTGCCTCTCTGCCTACTTGTGATCTCTCTCTCTGTGTCAAATAAATAAATATAGTCTTTAAACAATGTTCAACAATGAGGAGATACTGGATCCATTTAAGCAATACAATTTGTGTCTTGTCCTTCCACACATGTGTGTGTATAGAAATGTATGCAAGGGCACATGCACACAAATATTAAGAGGGCATGCCTTCTGAACCTCCTGTCTATGACCCGCATGGGTCTGTCCTGATATTTGTCTCACTGACTGTTCTTTTAGCATCTGATCAGAACAAACTGCACAGTGTGATTAAAGATCATCCATCCAAAGGACAGTGTCCTTCTTACTCCTTAACTCTCCCATGTGAAAGCTGTTTTTAAAAAAGACATTTTCTGACTGTTTGAAGACTTTACAGTAGGTCTGTGACCTTGGAATTTAGTTTTGGGTACCATTTTGGATGATCTGTAGTAAGTGTTTCAGGCTATAAATTACTATTCTAACATGAGGGCTGGGGCTGGAGCAGGGTGGGGCCAGGGTGGGAAATGCTTTCTCCCATACAGGGGCAAACCCGTATAGTAATCATGATGGTTCTTCAGTGAATGCTGCTTCAGCCTCTGCTGTGAGGTAGACATTTCATGTTGCCAGCTTCACTCTCCAACTTGGGTTTCATACCCAGTGTGCATGGAGGAGTGTGTGTGTGTGTGTGTGTGTGTGTATGTGTGTGTCCTGAAGCATAAGGAGGCAGATGGTTCTGAGGGCTGGCACAGAGTAGGAGCTTCCTGCTGAACAGATGTCCCTCTTGGGGTAATGCCGGCTGCCCACTAAACCTATGTTTTCTGGCATCTATCCCCATTGCCAACGGTTCTTTCACCTTTTGAATAGGCAACCTGTACCTCAGGTACATGGTGGGGGAGGCGGGGTGGGAGACATGGACCAGCCAGAAACTGGGAACAAATATAAATGCATTTGCTTAGCCTAGATGCTGGTGATAGTTCAGTACTGATGCTTTTTGTTTGTTTGGGTCCTAAGATTTGATGCTTTTGCTAGGAGACCAGTTGGTCTGTTGGCTATAAGCAGCACTGTGTATAGATGCAAAACTCCCTCCATGAAGTTACAAAGTTGAGTAGAAAATCTATTCTTATTTGTAAGAAAGTGGTGATCCAGTCAGTGTTTTCAATGCCAAAACCTAGAGGGAATGAAAAACAAATGAAAAACTCTGAAACAACTCTTTAGTTCATAATTAGGAACATAATATAATTATGATATAATTTTAAACATAATTTTATGAGACTGACACACTGCCTACTGCGCTAAGGGGGCACCTTTAAACATAATTTTAAAATGTCTTACTCTCACACGGATTTAGATGCACAGTTGAAAAATGTAAAAATGTTGGAGAAATATCCTCTACTGTAGAACAGGACTTCTGGACACTGAAGGTGTGGAAGAGAATGAGTCACTGGAAGGTAGATGTATAAGCTTATATTTTGGCTCCTTAAAAATTGCAAAAATGGACTTGTCCATCTAGTATTTACAAAATAGACCTCCAACCAAGAGGGGCCTCACTGGCTCTCTTCCTTCCCTTTACCTTCCCACTATAATTCTAGGAGACCCTTGGGCAGTAGTTACCTGTAACTAAAAGGGATTCTCAGGGGAAAGAAAAAGCTGCCTTTCTGAGTAAGAAAAAAATACCCAAAATAGTATCTGGAAACAAGCGTATCCAAGAAAGGGGCAAAGAGCATTGGTGGTATAGTGGTGAGCATAGCTGCCTTCCAAGAAAGGGGCAAAGATAATCTGGGTATTTGGCCTTCTCTCCAGGATGATTCTGTTTATGATACGATACAGGATGGAAAAGCATTTCTAGATGCACTATCATAGTCCAGTCAGTCCTGCCATGTGGGTTTTTGTTTCAGGGGTGAAATCACAAGACTGGTTCCTGCTACATTTTGATGGGACCAAGGATTCTGACTGAGGTAATTTGGAGTCTTTGGTAAACAAGCACTTGCTAGCACCTGCTGCCATTGTTTTACAAGCCAGTTAGGAACGGTAACTAAGCAAGCTTCTAACAATCTTCAGTTAGTGTTCCAGGGTTTGCATAAAGCTTAGGTTGAATTCACTTCTTCTGTAGATGGTCTTTCACCATCTGGGGATCCTAAAGTTTCCTGATCCCTAATTGTTGGACCTGTAAAATTTAATGGCTGAAGGAGAGTAGGAAAACGGTTCCTAGTTTCCTTCTGATTGTGATGAGGCTATCAAGAATTCACTTTTTGTAGTTCAAAGATACCATACATTGGATACTCCTAGTTGGATTTGGTGATCTTGGTGTGGACAGGGAAGATTTTACCATTTGCCCTTCCTTATCAAAGGCGAGAACTGAGAGAGAAGTCAGAATGTCACCCAGCTCATCAATAGCAAATCTGCTTTCAAAATTAGTTTTTTTAATTTCCAAGTTCAGTGCTAGTTCCATTAAGTACATTAGCACTAAAAACTAGTACTTTCTATTCTGAAATGTTTTGATTATGAATGTGTCTAAAGTATTCATTCTTTTTATAATAAGGCAGTTTAGATAATATTAACACATATCCAGATCAGAAAACTAAGGCATACAGAAATTTGGGGGATTGCTCAAGGCCATAAAATGAAATTAGAGGCAGAGTATTGAGAGAATTGTGGGCCTTCAACCACGCACAGCTACTGTTGTTTGCCTTTGTATCTGTCTTCTTCTGGTTTGGAGCACTTACCGCAGCTCGTGATACTGAAGGATTAGTCAATGGGACTTCTGTATCAGATAGCAACAGTGATTTGGCGACATCACGGACTTTCCACTTCCTGGTTCCTCTTCCTTGGGGCGCTAATGATTTATTCTATCTTCTACGTGGAGCAGCTGGGAAGACATACGAATAAATTGGTCGTATGCTTTTCAGCATGAACACTGTCCAACAAGGGAAAACTCAGGACTACTGAATTTGGCCAGCTACAAAAAGGTTTTTATTTGTTTTTAAGAGATCAAGTTTGTCCATCATTTTCTTTTTACTGATAAGGAAAGAGATTGAGAGAGATGAAAAGACTTGTCAAGGTTACAAGGTAAGTTAGTGTAAGTTTTAAGGTCACACATAAGTTAGTGTAAGCTTTAGGATCAGAACTTAGGCCTTCCAATTTTCTGTTCTGTTCACTTTTTCTCTCTTACATCTTTGCATATATTAGCATTCCAATTATTTATTACTTTAATGTTCCTTACTGATTTGTAAGATTTTATGAGACTCCTCACTGCAAAATTTCTTCAATTTCCCATACCCAGAGATTTTATATCTATAAAATATTATGTTGTGAAGTAGAGAAAAAAATTAGATTTGTAGAGGAAATCCATCCATTCTCCTGATTTCTAATTTATCACTTAGGACAGCTGAACATATATGCCTTGAGGGCCTGTGTCTCCCTTTCTTGTTTTTCCCCAAGCCAGGTCCTCTGGAACTATTTGCTCTCTTCCCCTGGGGCTGGCTCAGACTATGATCCTTTGCATACCTCAAAATGTCTTTAAATTAGCCAACTTGAGTGTTAGATTATCTATTGGGTTAAACATTCATACCGAGTGATCAGGAATGATTATGTTGGAGTTCAAGCAGCAAGCTCACAGACATTCTCAGTCTCAGACATAGCTGAGACATTCAAAACACTTTTTATTATCTCAGTATGAAGCCACTTAAATATTAACCAGTACATATTGGCTTGTATTGGAAAGCACAAAAGCATAATTATTGGATAAGAAAAGCTCCTCTAAGAGATGTTCCCAGAGCAACTGGCATAAACTAATTAGAGTTTAACTATTACAGACAATACACTAAGTAGGTACTGATTGTATGTGAAGATTAGTGATCAGGACTTCATTGTGTTATGCATAAAATGCCACTGGAGAATGGAAAACAATAAAACTTCAACTGATTATAATCGATATTTATACAGTGTCTTCCTCCCAGGATCCTGACAAGTGCTAGCAAGCCATCATTATCTGCCATCTCTGTATGGTGATGAACAATAAGGGTTTAGCAGTTTTGCTTAAAAATAGAGTCACAGTTATTAATATTGGTGCCATAATATTTAGAAACGCTGTTATTTATACACCTATAATGTCACCATTTATTCCGTTCTGTTATTAAGTTTTGAAATGCCCCCCTTTCCCCTGTGACTATGAGCGCTGCAGCAGACACACGTGACTGAAAGCTGCAGGACTTTGTCCTTGGCTGTCCCCTTCCATCTGCACCCTTCTCAGACCACTACATCTCAGGACCACCTCCCTGCCCTCCCCAGAGAAGTCTCGCCCCACTTGATTGGGAGTTCCTGGGGTTTCTCATATGTGATGAAATAATTCTCTCATTCTTTTCCTCCCTGAAGCCTTCCTTCCCTGATGTTCATGGGGCTTGCTGATACTAGGCCCCAGTGCTTCAGTCATCCTGGCCCCATGGTGTCCCCTTTAGGAAAAGGGCTTCAGTGATGAGCTGGCGTAGATTCCTGATTCTCCTAAAAGTGCAAACTCTGGTATCATCCCAGTGGGCATTGTGGTTCCTTGGGTGTCACTGAGCTGAAGCCAGTTGCATTCTATGCATGCATGAGAAGGGTTTCCTCTTGTCCACTTGTTCACACCCTGGGTATCCTTGTGAAATACCCTTGCAGCCTGTGAACACAGCTCTTCTTTGCACTGGGCTCAAGCCTTATGTATGGGACCCCACTGGGGGACAGGCACTCTTTCTCTCTTTCACCTCTGACCCCAGGGCCTTTTTCAGGCCATGCAGATGAGCTCATGGCTTGCCTCCTTATGCCTTTTCCAGATTAACCCAGAGGTCTGGAAACCCCATAATATATTACCAGCCACAAAGACCATGGCTTTGTGACTTTTAGAAGAAGCGCTGTGATTCACACTCCAGTGGCCCAGGGACAGAACGGTGAGCAAGAATTCACCGGTTGTGTCAGTGGAAACGGAAGGAGGCTATTCAGGAGATTACTTAGAGCTGGTGGAAAAATAAGCCAGTATTTACTGAGTTCTTACTATTCACTGGACCATGTACTTAGTATTTACTGATTTTATGCACACAGGTACATATACACATAATACATACACACACACACAAACACAAACACACAGATGCATTTCATTTAGTTCTTTCTTTCAGTCCTACAGTGGAAGCGAATTTTTTCATTGTCCAGGACAGATAACAGATTCAGAAAGCAGAGGAAGGAATGGAAGGGAGCCAGTATTTACTGAGTGCCTACTTTGTGTCAAGCATTGTGGAAGTACACAGTATGTGCTACCTTATTAATCCTTACAGCCATTGCCGTTTTATAGGTGAGGACATGGAGACACAGAGAACATAATTTCTCGATGGCCACAAAGTTAGTAACTGATGAATCTGAGATTCTGACTTTGGTCTGTTAGAGTTCAAAGACTTAGCTCTCTCCTTGGTGCAGCACAAGGGACCCAGGGACCTCACTTAACTTTGTACCCACATACCTGTTTCCAACCTTTGCATCAGAGGCCCTAACCTCATTTACTTAATCAGAATCAGCACTCTAGGCCTCTGAATTTCACCCTTGCCCTTATTCTCTCCACGGAGATGTTATTTGATGTGGTGACCAGAGCCTGTAGTGTAAGACTTTTGAGGGCTAGCTTGGGAAGCTATGCACTGTTAGGTAGCATCTTTGTAGGGAAATGCATGTCACATTCCAATTAAATGTCTCACAAATAAACTTTGACTCTATAATACACGTTCATTCATATATGAATGAGGGAGCTTCCCTCACTATCTGGAGGCAGCTCAGAGTTGCTGGTAAAAAACATGTAAGAGGCTCCTTGGTACAAGGAGGAAACCGTAGCAGTTTAGATATGAAATGAATATCATAGTAAGATCTCAATGATGTATTGATTTTTTTTTTTTAAGATTTTATTTATTTATTAGTTAGAGAGAGAGTGAGCACAGGCAGAGAGGCAGAGGGAGAAGCAGGCTCCCTGCCGAGCAAGGAGCCGGATGTGGGACTCGATCCCAGGAGGCTGGGATCATGACCTGAGCCGAAGGCAGCCGCTTATCCAACTGAGCCACCCAGGCGTCCCTTGATTTTTTTTTTTTAAGAGAGAAGGTGTAAGGAGAGGCAGAGGGAGAGGAAGAGGGAGAGAGAGTCTCAAGCATACTCCCTCCTGAATGCAGAGCCCAATGCAGGGCTTGGTCCTACAACCCTGTTATCATGACCTGAACTGAAACCAGTAGCTGGATGCTTAACTGACTGAGCTACTGAGGCACCTCGATGTATTGAATTTTTAAGTATGATTTTATTTATTTATTTATTTATTTTTAAAAAGATTTTATTTATTTGACAGACAGAGATCACAAGTAGGCCGAGAGGCAGGCAGAGAGAGAGGAGGAAGCAGGCTCTCTGCTGAGCAGAGAGCCCGATGTGGGGCTGGATCCCAGGACCCTGAGATCATGACCTGAGCCGAAGGCAGAGGCTTTAACCCACTGAGCCACCCAGGTGCCCCTTAAGTATGATTTATTTAATTTTTTTCCTCTGCATTTTGCCACTTTAAGTGACTCTCCAGCAGAGCAATTAATTTAATTTTGAAGCTGAATTAAGTTCGGTAGTCAGACTCATGAAGGCATATACTTTTTTCTTTTTTTTTTTTTTAAAGATTTTGTTTATTTATTTGATAGACAGAGATCACAAGTAGGCAGATAGGCAGGCAGAGAGAGAGGAGGAAGGGAAGCAGGCTTCCTGCTGAGCAGAGACCCCGATGTGGGGCTCAATCCCAGGACCCTGGGATCATGACCCGAGCCGAAAGCAGAGGCTTTAACCCACTGAGTCACCCAGGTGCCCCTACTTTTTTCTTTAAACCTAGTAGAATTCAAGTAAATCTATATTCATTTCACTTGTCATAAGGATTTCTCTGCTGTTGCAACTTGGACTGATACTGTTCTCATAATTCTCAAAATCAACCAGATTATCGAGGGTGTTTCTTTACCTAATTCCAATTTAGAATTACGGGCTTGGTTTAGTGGTCTCTTCTTCTGAGAAGGCTTCATGCACCATATTTGCTTTTCTGTTCCTCTGTGCCTCCCATACCAGACTGCAAGCTCCTTGTGAGATGGGCTCCTTCACACTCACCAGCTTCCCTGCACCCAGCCCCGTGACCAGTCCTCAGGAAGTCTTTACTATGTAATTGACTCTGTAAATGACTTAGTTATTCCCATTTTTTTTTTCTAGTTGAAGAAGTTGAAACTCAGGACATAAT
The DNA here is from genome assembly GCA_003697995.1 of Taxidea taxus jeffersonii. NCBI lineage: Eukaryota > Metazoa > Chordata > Mammalia > Carnivora > Mustelidae > Taxidea > Taxidea taxus. The sequence continues at coordinate 99,532 of RCUC01124654.1, read as the reverse complement.
AGATAATTGAATATGATTGTATGGTAAAAAGTGATGGAGCATGCAGGAGAGAGTGTGAGCCCAGAAGAAGGCTGAAGGAGCTGGTCTCTGGATTATCATAGTTGGGGAAAACAAAGGACAGTTTACCAGTCAGGGGCCAACAAGGGCTGTAATGAGCCGTGTCATTAAAGGGAAAAGGGGACGAAGGAGAAAGTAAATGTTCTCCAGATTAGCAGGGACACTGAAGTATAAGAACGTCTGAAGTGTTTGGAAAACTATTGGACCAAAGGTGAAGGCTTGTTTTATATCTATACCTCTACCTACATCTGTGTCTGTGTCTATATTCATATATCTATCAAAATAGAAAAGGAAAAGTTGGTTTATCAGGAAAATGTCAGTGTAGGATATGTATGTAAATATATATTATACATAAATAAAAACCTGATATGCATGTTTGTGAAAATGTTCTTGGTTTTATGGTAGAGAAATAATTGGAAATACCTGCCTGCCTAGGGTTTACAGGAGCAGCTCACGGTTAGCAAATACGTGTATGACAGTGAACTAGCTATTGCGTTGGGAGGAGACATACAGATTAGTACCATTCTGTCATTGATCTTAATGAGTTATTAGCCAGAGAAGGAGGATATTCCCTGAACACAAATGAAATAAAGCAGAATGAGAAAAATACCCTAAGTAAAACCCCAAATCTTAAAACTTCATATATGTATATATATATATGAGGAGGCCCAAATATTGAAGAAATTGTATGAAGTTAGAATATATGTTAAAGATTCTTGAAGGATGGGCAGAATTTCAACAGATAAAGGTGGAATGGAGAAAAGGCAGGTAAGACAAAGTCCTGTTAGGAGTTGCTGCCATTACTTATACGGATTACATGAACATATTTTAAGTTAACTTACAGATGTTGGCATTGTTACCAGTCATGGCTCTGGCTGGAAAACAATGGCAGACCCAAGGGTTTAACTCAGGGCCACTTAATAAAGGTACTCTTTACAGACAAATGGTCACAGTTAATAGAACCAAGAAGAATAATGAGACACCCAGGGACTGGCAATGGTGGGAGGCTGTCCCTGCCTGGGTCTGATGGGGCAGGGGAGGGGTGAGGTGACTGAGGGCTGGAGATAGCTCAGAAAATTATGAAAGGAGCTGCCTCACCTGGTGCTATCAGAACAGTAGTGATCTCAGGATGTCATGTCCTAAGCACCCTGTCCACCCCAACTTCCTTCTCTTTCCACTCTCTGATCTTCTCCTGGTGCCTCCAACAGAAGCTCAGTGGGTAAGCGGAGGGCCACAGTGACTCCAGGTAAGTCACCCCCAAAGGCACCCTGAGAGGGGTGGAGAATGGATCTAAGCTAGGAGATAACCAACACAGATACAGAACATACTCCACTCATGCCAGCGTGATACCGAAGGTTCACTATGGAACTGTTTACCGCAGAGAAGAATTCAGCAAAAGATAGCCTTTTCATTCAAAAGGATTTTATTACCAGAAATAATCTCTTATAAATCTACTTTGTATGCTAATGAAGCTATAGTAAGGTTTGCTAGAAAAAAAATTGTGATGATGCATCGATAAGTTAGTTTTATTATGGAAGGGGATATTTTATTATCTGAGACCCTGTCCCTTCATTTCATCTGAGTATTTGCAGAGAGAGAGAACAAAGACCTTCTTGGGGATCAGAGCTGGAGCTGATTGTTTTCCCTTCAGGCCCGGGTGTGGTTTTCTCTTTCGGCAATTAAAAAAATCCCAGAGCTCTGTAATATCTTCCAGGGCTCCTGAAAAGGAGCTGAGGCAAAGGTAAAATGAGCTCAGCTTGGGCCCACCTTGTTCTGGTTCCTAAATGCCCCTGGGAATGAATGCTTTAAAATTGCACATCCCATTTGCATCTCTCTGTTTATTTTTCTTAATCTTCCCGAGAATCCTTGGTTTATCAAGAACAGGTTGTTTCTTTAGCAGGGATTTCCAGGTAAACAATTTAAAGATCTCTCTTTTTAAAAAATATTCTACGAAACAAACATATGTATGAATAAATTTAAAACAAATAAATAAATATCTAGTAGCTTAATCCCAATCTATCTAGGAATTTTTTTTCCACATACTTGTTTAAGGCACAGAGTCAAGAAAATTTTAACAGTTCTGACTCCTATTCATTTGATTTACTTACTGTTGACATTAAATGGTATAGATTTGAAATTTGTCTTGAAACAGATGCATTTCTCCCTAGTTTCTTTTTCCTTTTTTTTTTTTTTTTTCTGGAAAATGGAAGCTCATAAAAGTGTTGCAATCATTAATCTTCAACAACTCTTCATCGCTCCCCTTCCTCATTTGTTCCTAGGCTGCTCCAGCAAATTAGCACAAACTGAGTGGTTTAAAAACAATAGGAACATACTCTCATAGTTCTGTTGTCTGGAAGTCCAGAATCAAGGTGTGGGTGGGCCACGCTCCCTCTGGTGGCTCTAGGGAAGAATCTCTCATTGACTCTTCCATCTTCTGGCGGCTCCATACATCGCTTGGTTTGGGGCTGCAGGGCTCCAATGCCTGTCCCAGTCTTCACTGTGTCCTTCCCCCTTTTTATAAGGTCACCGGTCACTGGATTTAGGGCACACCTGAATCTAGTGGGAGCTCACCTGATCCCTAACTAATTACATCTGCAAAGACTATTTCTAAAGAGGTCACTGTACTGAATCAAGTTCCTCCCAAAATTCATGTCCGCTGGAAACACAGAACTGACTTCATTTGAAAATAGAGTCTTTGCAGATATAATTAGTTAAGTTGACATGAGGTCATGCTAGACTAATGTGGGCCCTAAATCCAATGACTGGTATCTTTTTTAGAAGCGGATGGTAGGTACCCTGAGAGAAGAAGGTATGTGAAGTAGGAGAGAGTGGGGTAATGCAGCTATAAACCAAGGAACAGGAAGGATTGTTGGGAACCTCTAGAATCTAGGAAGAGACAAGAAAGGATTCTTCTCAAGAATCTGTAGATACGATGGCCCTGCCAACACCTGGATTTTGGATTTCTGGGCTACGGAACTATGAGCGAATAAATGTCTGTTCTTTCAAACCAATGAGTTTGGGGTAATATGTTATGATGGCCCCGAAAACTAGTCTCATTCTGGCTTTCCAGGTAGACATGAATTTGGGGGAGCACTAATCAATCCACTATCCTCTCTTCCCCTACTCCTCTTTGCCAGTTTTAAAACATTTACTGAATGCCTGCTCTTACCAAGCACTGTGTCAAGTAAAGTGCCTGAAAAAATAAACCCAGGCCTTGCTTTCAAGGGGCTCACAGTCTAGTGAGGGGAAGAAAGACATCTGAAGGGAACTATTACAGCGAACTGTACCAAGTGCTGTGGTAGGGTGGAATTCAGAGAGGTATGGAAGAATGCAGGAATGCTGTCACATCAGGAGCGTTGGGGTGTGTGGTGTGCATGCACACATGCATGCATTCAGGAGGACTCTTGGAAGAAGTGACACCATAACCAGAACCCAAACTGAGATCTAAAGGATGATTTCCATTCCAGGAAATCAGGAAGCCAGAGTAGAGTATGCATTTTAGGGGTTTAGGAGAGCCACTGGTAGAGGACAGGTGGGGACTTGGCTGGAGTCACACCCTGCTTATGACAATTTTGGGATTCAGGGCAGGTGCCCTAATTCCAAAGCCATGTTGCTGGTGAAGGGGGAGATCCTGGGCAGCATCTGTAGCTGGGCAAGGCAAGGGTGGGCAGGGACTGACAGACTTAATTAGTCTGAGTGAGAATAAGGGGATCTTAGGAAACATCTTGAGTTAAGGTGAAGAAAGGGAGCTGTACAGTGTATAACAGCAACACTTTTCATTAGTGATTAATTCATCCAGCTTAAAAAGCATTTTTATGCTTTGAATGAGCTTCTTATTTGGCCCTTAGGACAACCTCACAGTGAGATGTGTTGGCCAGTGTTGTTCTACCTATTATATAAATGGGGAACAAGGTACTAAGGGAGGGTGCAGAGCAGAGACTGGACTTGATTTGATATTGTAAGTTAAAGTTCAAAATTCTTTTATTTTGGGGATAAGAAGAATTCTCAAGGTTTCAGAGAAACCATTCCATTTGGGTCAATCATAGATTTAATTTACCCAATTATATGAACAGACTTACTATCTAAAAAATATGGTCTAGGACTCTTTGTGTTTTAGTGGAGCAAAGAAGGATCACGAGAAAGCTCATTCCTTCCTTGTGAAGATGCGGTATCATTTCATGACCGCTGGAGTACCGGTTGGCTAGTCTGCTCTCAGCCCTTGTCCCTGGACTGGTAAATCTTTCCTCAGAAGAGAAATTATGCACTCATGGCTTGAGGGTATCTCAACAGCAGTCTCCCTGTGTTTTTTCTTTAAACATTGATTTTTGGTCATTTCCCTATACTTCTCTACTCTTGTGCAGTAAGGGTCATCTTTCTTTCAGAGGGGCCGAGGAATGGACCTGGGGGAGGGGGTTGAATGAACAGCTTCTCTGAAGGACTATGTCTTTTTAAACTTGGTGAATTTCCTGTCTGTGGCTTCCATTTTGTATATTTTTGATTTACTGAAATTTTTCAGAGAGAGAAATAGTTTGTATTTCTTTATGACAAGATCCACTTATGTCAACATTTGATTTAGCAGTCAAGTCAATATTGTTTTTATAAACCAAGGTTGTATGCAATCCACAAACTCAATCAATTTTTAAAAGATCATTGCACCAGAGGTGACCTCCCTTAGAAATTATTTTCCACAACTCTCTGTCTAGACTGGTGAATCCCTAAATCTTTTAGGCAGAACCAGCTACATAATTTGCAGGACCAAGGGAAAAATGAAAATGCAGGGGCCTGTTGTTCAAAAATTATTAAGAATTTCAGGACAATTACATCAGAACATTAAATCAAGTGCAGGGGCCCCTCTGACTGTGACTGCAGGCTGATGAATCTGGCTCTGCTTCCAGGATGATCACCCAGGGTAAAGTGGTAGAGTGGAGGGTACAGGTGGGAAAAGGTAAGTCAAAGATGCTGAAGGCTGCCTAGAAGGAATAAGAAAAGAATAAGGCAAAAAAACCAAACCAACCAAACAAAAAAACACAGGGAAATAAAGGGATGGGGATGACAGACACTCAAAAGAGACGGAGAAGGAAGTGTAACTGCAAGATGGTATGGGAGAGAAGGAGAGGGAATGGACTAGATCACCTGGGTGCAGTTTGCCCCACACATTGCCTCAAAGTCATTGCCTTTGGTTTCTCTTTCCTAAGGATCCTCATACCATCTCCCAACCTGAGTATCACTTTCTCTTTGCTGAAGAGTCAGTGCAAAGTTCCTCAACTCATGGACACCTTTCTTGAATTCCTGGGCTGAGGGTGGGAAAGCAAGATGATTTCAAGGCATTGCAGATAAGTCAGTATTTGCACTTTTGACTTTCAGTTATGCCTGTACTTAGCTAGACTTCTCCTCTTTTCTACCCTCCCACCCTCATGCTGAAGTACATTCTTACTGTCTCTCTGCTGGAAGGCTTAGTGCTTCTCTGGGCTGGAAGGATGATTCTGGAAAACAATCTTTCTTCCATAGCAACCACTTATCTTGGTTATTGTTCTTATTGACTAATGAGAAACTCCCATCAGGTCAGGCTGTGTGTTTTTCATTGCTCTATGTCCAGTGCCTAGCAGCATTGTGCTGGTGCATAGTAGGCATTCAATTAAGTATCTGTTTGTGTATGATTGAACATTTCAGATTATTATTGTTGGCTTACTCAGATATTTACATTCTAGACTTTTGAGTTTTTCCCTGTGATGGTGACTTTATATCTTTATCTTTTTATCTTTATATCTTGTTTCTCTCCACATTTACAGTGCATGAATGAATGAATGAATGATTGGTGAATTCATTGATGAGGGTCACCAGAATGTGAGAAGAAAAAACAAGGCAGAAATTGCAGAGGGGAGAGGTGTTTCTAGGAACAGTGATTCTCGATCTTGGCCACTTGGAACACCTAAGTAGCTTTTAAGAATCCCAGTGCTCAGACTGTACCCTAGAACTCTTAAATAGGAATCTCATGCATCACAATTTTTAAAAATTTTTAAAGATTTTATTTATCTGACATACAGAGATCACAAGTGGGCAGAAAGGCAGGCAGAGACAGAGAGGGGGGAAGCAGGCTCCCTCCTGAGCAGGGAGCCCGATTCAGGGCCCGATCCCAGGACCCTGGGATCATGACCTGAGCCGAAGGCAGAGGCTTTAACCCACTGGGCCACCCAGGTGCCCCGCATCACAATTTTAAAAAACTCTCCAGGTGATTCAGACATGAGGTCAAATTTGGGAACTGCTGGTATTGACAATGACTCTGATCTCTTCACAGAGGAAAGGGCTAAAACTTCATCTGTTCACATTGTTGTAAAGATTGGATGAGTCAATATGTACAAAACACTTTTCACAATATCTGGTATTCACTATCTCACCTGCATGTTATGCTTTTACTGAAGGTATCTACAGGCACTTCCATGTATACTCACACATTTTCTTGCTCTGGTAGATAGGTGCTATCTTGCTATAGCACAGCAACAAAGCTCAGAAAGGTTTAAAAACTTGACCAAAGTTTCCTGGCTGGATGGTGCCCACATCCATCTGTTGCTGGTCTTTCTGTGACAGATACTACCATTAAGAAGTTGATAATCCTCAATTTATGTTTTTATAGAGGGTTTCTGGTAACTTGGTTTTTAAAGCCTTGTATATGCACTGAATACTTTCTTCAACTAAGTTTGGTTGGGTTAGCCACACACTGAAGATTCATCTGCTTGTTGAAGATTTGTTTGCAAATGATAAGAAGGCCTCTTATTCTTACTTATTAACTCTCTGTATAGTTTGTTTACTAATTCTATATAGTTTGGCCACTAATTTCTAAAACAACTTTCTGTATGGTTTGGTTATGAATTTCTGTCAGTATTATTTCTTTAGAACCAACTATAGGCAGCTGGAATGGCCATGGGCTAGGGGTGAAGGTTGCCAGAAAGGAGTGGGCAAATAGAAAGATGAAAATGGAAAAAAAAAATCCCAGAATAGAGCGTTATCAAAGCAGCCAAAAGGGAAGGTGGTGATCTGAGAAGTGGGAAGCGAGAGAATGAAGGGGAAGAGGGAGGTCTGTGGAGAATACGTTTTGGTACCCACAGTAACTCAGAGAAGTTCTTTGCACCTCTGCCAAGAGTTGCTCATTTTTTTTGCTTAGTTGGTTTTACAAACAAAATAAATAAGGTGTTAGCATTATAAATCAGAGGGTACTTTATTTACCTATCCAATAAATTTTTTTTGAATAGCCTAACAGGAAAAAAAGATTAAAAAAATGAAAATTTTATTAAAAATATAATACAGGGGCAGCTGGGTGGCTCAGTGGGTTAAGCATTTGCATTTGGCTCAGATCCTGATCCCAGGGTCTTGGGATGGAGCCTCGTGTCAGGCTCTCTGCTCAGTGAGGAGCCTGTTTCTCCCTCTGCCTGCCACTCCTCCTACTTGTTCTCTCTTTGTCAAATAAATAAATAAAATATACAAAAGAAAGAATAGAGATTGGGGCACTTGGGTAGTTCAGTTGGTTACGTGTCTGACTCTTAATTTCAGCTTAGGTCATGATCTTAGGGTAATGAGATCAAGGCTCATGTTGGGCTCCACACTGGGTGTGGATCCAGCTTATGATTCTCTCTCACCCTCTGCCCACCCCCACTCTCAAAAAAATTTATATATATATAGATAGATAATAGAAATTGAGGCAGTAAATATCTTATGTAAGTGAGGTTACAACTCAGGAAGAAAGTATAAACTTTATATCCAAAAAACCCCAAAACATATCAAACAAATTCTAAAAATCAGAAATTCAATTGGTATTTTAGATTTTTACATACACGTACTTCTCCTATCTTTGAAAGATGAAATGGATATTAAGGAGATACTAATTTTCCTTAAAAATCTAATTAAGAAAGAAATAGAATACAAAGAGAGCATGCATGCATTTTTTAAAATCAGTAGAGACTACATCTCATTTTGAAGCATCCATAAAACTTGATTACATTTTATCAACTATTTCATTAAATTATCTATAAGTTAACTCAGAGGCCTTTCTAATGTTTGAATTAACTCTCACGTGTAGTGGAAGAAATAAGGAGGCATAAGCACGATGCTATGGGACATAAGTTCTGTGCAGCAGCAGTGTGTTTCCCTGTAAACCATGGCCCCTTTTGATTCTCATTTCATTTTTTCTCAGGAGCACTAGTTTCACTTTCTAGTAATAACAAAATATTTTGGGTTGTCAGCTGTGATAGTAAATGGAATTCATGTTTCAGTGAATTTACTTTTGTACTATCTTTTTATTATTATTTTTTTATTTTATCTTATTTCTAGAGGTGGAGAGGGAAAGGAGAGGTAGGAGAGAGATGATCTTTATTAGGGTCCATGCACACTGTGGAGCCTGAGGCAGGGCTTGATCTCACCACCCTGAGATCAGGACCTGAACCAAAATCAAGAGTTCTGAGCCATCCAGATGCCCCAACTTCTGTACTATCTCCTGTGGTATTTTAGGGAGTCATCCATAAATTGGTTTTAATTGAGGCTCCCTCTATATCTCTGTCCTCCTGGACACTCTCCACCCTGGCTCTCATTTCCTTTCTCTTGTGTAGAAGCTTCCATAAGACTCTTTTTGATTATTCATCCTTTTGGGAAATTTAAATTCACTAAGGAATATGTAGTCATTAGAAAGTTCACCCATACCTGTCTTTGAATCTGTGTAACTAGGAGCAATTGGGAGATTTTTCTGTCGTTGCTTAGCCCTGGGATAGTTAGTTCTCTGACTTAAAAACAGTGTGGTGAGGACACTTACACAAAGAGAAGGATGGATTTAGAATATTTTAGTTGCTATTCTAGTTATGTCAATATGACATGATCTGCAAGAGAAAATTTCTCTAAAGAACTGAACTCTACACCAGTCACATTTTGTTCATTCAGAAGAGGTGTGAAGCAGTGTGGATTTCCATTTCTTCAGATGGTAGATTTTATATAAATTTGGGGGGTAGGGCTGTATATGTATGAGTTAGCTGATTTGTGTGAATATGCCCCAAATTTATACAAATTTGTCCACGTCTAAGTGTTTTAAAAGTATCTTATGAATTACTTTTTCTATTCTACTTTATTTCCAACTATTGATTTTGAAATTTTCTTTAAACATAAAGGAAAGTTAAAAGATCAGTGTACTGAACATTCTTACTCCCCCATCTAGATTCAAGAACTGTCGCAGTTAGTTGGTTCTTGATTTCAGTTAGGCAATGTGTGTGTGTGTGTGTGTGTGTGTGTGTGTATGTGTTATTCTCAGGCCCATTTCAAAATCTATTGGTTTTGGTTTATACTCAAAATTATCCAAACTAAGAGGGACCCACTTCTGCCTATATGCATGGGGAAAAAAAAAAAGCATGGAACCTTCTATAAATAGTATCTTCAATTTCAGGAATTTTTTTTTAAAGATTTTATTTATTTATTTGTCAGAGAGAGAGGGAGAGAGAGCGAACGAACACAGGCAGACAGAGAGGCAGGCAGAGGGTGAAGCAGACTCCCTGCCGAGCAAGAAGCCCGATGTGGGACTCGATCCCAGGATGCTGGGATCATGACCTGAGCTGAAGGCAGCTGCTTAACCAACTGAGCCACCCAGGCGTCCCATGGAATTTGTTATACCTATTGATTCCAATGAGTATTCCTATGTTCTGTAAATTTTATTTATTGTTATCCTTTCATCCTCTTTTGTATAGGCTACTTAGAGTTGACCATTAATTCTTCCTGAACACATGGTTTTGGACATTAAATTCCTGGTTGGTAACTTAGCATAACCACTCCCAGGACAAAAGTCAGATTCATGTCATATGGAACTATTCTTCATTCTTTTGAATTCGTACTGAGGGGCTTGTTGACAAAGAGAGAAATATTTGAAAAGCAGGAACCTTGGAATGACCTCTCTTGGAAGGGCTGCTTGTCCATGGCACCAGGACTGAATGGCTGCCACGTCAGAAGTCAAGTTGAGAGCCATTGCCAGGACTGCTTTTGGTTCCTTAGAGGAGACACTTAACCTCCACATAACTCTGTTTGGATATTTTCAAGTAGAAAGAATAGTGTACTGCTCTCTACTTCAGGTGGAACATTAGGCAAAACAGTGAATGAGTTGTGTTGTACAGTGTAGAAGGGGAAGGTAATGTAATAGGCTGTTTTTAAGACACTGACAAAAAATATGATATATTTGAGAATGATTGTTTTAGTAGAATATCTAGAACAAAGTCTCAAACATGAAATGTACTCAGAAAAATTCTATTCTCATTCTGCTTACAAGGCATCAGTTTCATCTGTAAGATAGGGAACTTTCTTTTTTCTGTCTCATTTTTAATTCTCAGATATAAAACTTTCTAAATTGCTTTGACATCATCAAAAGATAAAATATATGCAGTTAACACTTTCCCTGTTATCCCCTCTTTTATGTGTATTGACACATACCACTATATATAGTAGCTTGTATGTGTCATCTACTCAAGCTAAGAAAGTAGGCATGACTGTCTAGAAAAAGTGCTCGTAGGCAGATATAGTTTTAAAACTAAAGCATTGATAAAATGTTGTCACTTGAGGTAGTGGGGTAAAATGTAGCTCATAGTCTATAAAAGTCTTTATTCTCTTTTTAAAAAAGATTTTATTTATTTATTTGAGAGAGAGAGAGAGAGAGCAAGCATGAGAGGGGAGAGGTCACGGGGAGAAGAAGACACCCCACCAAGCAGGGAGCCTGATGTGGGACTTGATCCCAGGATTCCAGGATCATGACCTGAGTCAAAGGCAGTTGCTTAACCAATTGAGCCATCCAGGTGCCCCCAAAATCTTTATTCTTTTTTTTTTTTAAAGATTTTATTTATTTATTTGACACACAGAGAGAGATCACAAGTAGGCAGAGAGGCAGGCAGAGAGAGAGGGGGAAGCAGGCTCCCTGCTGAGCAGAGAGCCTGATGTGGGGCTTGATCCCAGGACTCTGAGACCATGACCTGAGCCGAAGGCAGAGGCTTAACCCACTGAGCCACCCAGGCGCCCCCCAAAATCTTTATTCTTAAGTAAAAGTATTATTGATCAAAATCCATAGAGAAGACTTGCTTTAGATTCATCATTATTGAGACATTTGAGTATGAAGCAAATTAATTTAATTTGAATTTTTCTTAGCAAAGAGTTTTATATTTAATGTATGTGAAATAGACTAAAGACAAGTGATATGTTATGTTATTAAAACTTACTTATAACTTTATCTACCAAATCTCAATTATCCATAAATCCATAGGTTTATAAATGCACAACAGCAGAACTTGAGATTTAAAAATTTTTCTATACTCTTTGTCCCTCTGTTTATATAGGTGACATTGTATTCTCAGCTATAGTTTGACATAATTTATTATAAGGTTGCATTGTTAGATATGCAAAGATGGTATATAGTTGCAAAAATAATTTAAGATTCAGTTTGACATTTAATGGTCTCATGGAGCGGAAGAAAAGACTTTAAGAAAGTATTAAGGATCAACAAGGTAGGTAGAATAATGCCCTCCCCACAGCTATTCACATACTAATCCCTGAAATCTGTGAATACATTACCAACACGGTTAAGTTAAGGATCTTGAGATGGGAATATTATCCTGGATTATCTAGTGGGCCAAATGTAGCACAAGGCTACTCATACAAAGGAGGCAGAATATCTGAGACCAGGAGAGATTTGAAGATATCACGCCAGCTGGCTTTAGAATGGAGGAAGGGCTCATAAGTCACGGAATGCAGGCAATCTCTGGAAGACGGAACAGACAAGGAAATGGATTCTCCACTAGAACCACCGGGAGTGCAACCCTGCTGATGTCTTCATTTTAGGCCAGTGAAACATGTATTGTCCTTCTGAACTCCAGAACTACAAGATAAGAAATTTGTGTTGTTTCAAGCCACTGAGTTTGTGGAATTCGTTGCAGCAGAATAGGAAACTAATGAGTCAGGAAGCAAGCTGGTCATAGGTATAAATGTTTTTTGACCAGGAAAGTGGAGGTGAAAACCTGCTTGCGGCTCATTTCATAGAGTATCAACCCAAAGGCCTTATGAAACATAGAAAAAACTAATCTTGCCACCCAGGATGTACTGAAGCCTTGGAATTCATCATCTAGGAGGTGTTAGACAAATTCAAAGTACTTTTATCAAGATTAGTCATCATAATTATATTAGTAGGTGGAAATTAAGCCAGAATTTAAATCATTCTGCACAGGATAAAGCTTTAACTTCCATACTTTTAAAAATCAAATATTATTTCTAAAAAATAATTACTTCCTGAAATCTTAATCCCTGATACTTAAGGTTTGCTTTTTATCTGTGACTCACCTGAAACTTTGTGATGAGCTGGGTCTGTGCAGCTTTGTGCTGGGGTGCAAGCAGAATGCTAGGTTGAATTGCTAGAAGAAGCCAGTGTCTGTCTGGCTGGAAGCCTCATCATCTGCAGAGGAGAGGAGAGCGGACAGCTGTGGGGTATTTCCTGATGTCTGAGCTGGTATGAAGAAGGCTGCTTTTTCTTAAAGGAGCTCTCTCCTGGAACATTGACTTAAGCCTCCATCTCCTCGTGATAATTTATATGTTATTTCTCCCCCACCATCAGGATAAGATGAGTTCTTTGAGGTCTTATTATTTAAAGAGTGTTGGTACTACCTGTCACCTGTCAGGAAGATAGAGACCAACATATGTTATAGTTGTTGACCTGTGGCAAAATAATTATTGGGTACAGTCAATTCTGCTGCTTGCATTTCTTCTTGGTTGATGTTTGGATTAATAAAGTAAGTCTTTATATTTTTCTGGAAGCTTTCATAGGCAGATCTCCAAGCAAAGCATATATGTATTTTTAAATGTACTTTCAGGAAGCCTGGCAGGAAGCTAATGAGCATGTGAACTGTCTTCTTAATACATGTGGCTTATACGTGTAGACTCTGGAGTTAGGCTCCCTAGTTTTAAATCAGGGCTCTGCCACTTACTGGCTGTGTGACCTCGAGCAAGTTACTTTACTTCTCTGTGTCCCTATTTCCTCAGACTGGGATAAGGACACTTTCTCGTAAGATTATTTGAGGATTAGATGAGTTAATATGTGAAAAGCACCTAGAGTAGTACCTAGCACTTTTTAAAAAAATAAAATGATGATTATCACTTACTTGAATTGTTTAATCTTTATAACCTCCATATAATGAGTTAGGGACTATTTTTATTCCATTTTACAGATGGAAACCAGCACACCCTAAATGAAAGAAGCTAAGATGTGAAATTTTATTGAACTTTAGAGCAGTGCTCTTCACTGCCAATCTATGCTGCCTCGTCTGCTTCTTTATTTCCATATAGTTACTCATGATAGCGAAGGCCCATCATTTTTTAAAAAAAGATTTTTATTTTATTTATTTGACAGAGATCACAAGTAGGCAGAGAGGCAGGCAGAGAGAGAGAGATTGATGGATTAAAGACTCTAAGGTTTGATTTACTAATGCCATCTGCCATGACTCCTGCAGCTGGGAAGGCGAATGCTCAGCATAGTCTCCTACACAAGGCTCAGTATCTTTACCTAAGGATTTATTATTCCCAACTGGTCTTATAAGCAGATATGACTGGCTTTGCAGCATCATTTGGAGGCCAATACATATTCCAAAAGCAATTTTGGAAATGAGATTTCATACTGTGGAAATACACCCAATCTTTTTGAATGCAGTGAAACCACTGAATGAAAATAAAGAAACAATTTGGTTTAAAGAACTTCACAGACCATTGACTCCTCTAGAAACACAGGGATGGATGAGTATGTCCTTGAAGGAGTAGGATCTCATTCATTTCTTGCAGGGATTCTGTTGAAAAGTGGAGATCTAAGTCTCAATATCCCCAGCATCAGATTATTGGTTAAGAAAACTTTCTAGATCTTCTTCCTTTTTAAAGGCAGAATAATATTCCACTGTATGTACATACCACATTTTTTAAATTGAAGTATAATTAACATACAGTATTATATTAGTTTCAGGTATATAATGATTCAACAATTCTATAAATGGAACTCAGTGCTCATCAAGATAGTGTACTCTTGATTCCCTTTATCTATTCTGCACACCCCTATCCCCCTCCCCTCTGACAACCACCAATTCTCTGTTTTTCTTGTTGTTACTTTTACAAAAGATTTTATTTATTTATTTGATAGAGATAAAGAGAGATCACAAGTAGGCAGAGAAGCAGGCAGAAGGGGAGGGGGAAGCAGGCTCCCTGCTGAGCAGAGAGCCTGATGCGGGGCTTGAGCCACCCAGGCACCCCCAATTCTCTGTTTTTAAGAGTGGTTTCTTTTTTTCTTTGTTCATTTGTTTCTTAAATTCCACATTTGAGTGAAATAATGGTATTAGTCTTTTTCTGACTGACTTATTTCACTTGGCATTATACCCTCTGGATCCATCCATGTTGTTACAGATGGCTAGATCTCATTCTTTTTTGTGGCTGAGTAATATTCTGACATATCTTCCTTATCCATTCCTTTATGGTTGTACACTTGGGCTGCTTACATATCTTGGCAATTGTAAATAATGCTGCAGTAATCAGAAGTGCATATATCTCATTGAATTAGTGTTTTCATTTTCTTTGGATAAATTCTCAGTAGTGGAATTACTGGATCATAAAATTTTATTTTTAATTTTTTGAGGAATCTCCATATTCTTTTTTTACAATGGCTGCACCAATTTGTATTCTCACCAATAATACTTTAAGGTTCTTTTTTCTCCACATCCTTGCCAATGCTTGTTATTTCTTGTGTTTTTTATTTTAGCCTTTCTGATAGGTGTGAAGTGATATTGTGATTTTGATTTGCATTTCCCTGATGATGAGTGATGTTGAGCATCTTTTCATGTGTCTATGGGCCATCTATATGTCTTCTTTGGAAAAATGTCTATTCAGTTTTTCTGCCCATTTTTAAATTGGATTATTTGTTCTTTTGGTGTTGAGTTGTACAAGTTCTTTATTTATTTTATCTACTAACCCTTTATCATATATATCATTTGCAGATATATTGTCCCATTCAGTAGACTGCCTTTTTGTCTTAATGGTTTCCTTCATTGTACAAAAGCTTTTTAGCTTGGTGTCATCCCAATAGTTTAATTTTGCTTTCATTTTTCTTGCCTGAGGAGACAGATCTAGAAAAACGTTTCTATGGCCAATGTCAAAAGGAATTACTGCCTGTGTTTTCTTCTAGGAGTTTTATGGTTTCAGACCCCACATGTAGGTATTTACTCTATTTTGAGTTTATTTTTGTGTATGGTATAAGAAAGTGGTCTAGTTTCATTCTTTTGCATAGCTGTCCAGTTTTCCCAGCAACGTTTGTTTGTGACACTCTCTTTTCCTCATGTATATTTTTGCCTCTTTGTTTTCTATTCTGTTCTATTGATTTGTATCTTTTTTTTTTTTTTTTGCCAGTACCATACTATTTTGATTACTACAGCTCTGTAATATATCTTGAAATCTGGGAATGTGATATCTCCAGCTTTATTTGTCTTTCTCAAGATTGCTTTGGATAGAGCACATAGGTGGCTCAGTCAATTAAATGTATGCCTTTGACTCAGATCTTGATCCCAGGGTCCTGGGATCGAGCCCCACATTTACTCCCTGCTCAGCTGAGAGACTGCTTTCCTCACTCCCTCTGCCTCTCCCCTGCACTCATGTGCTCTCTCTCTTTCTTGCTTTCTATCTGAAATAAATAAATAAATAAAATCTTTAAAAAAGTTTAAAATTGCTTTGGCTATTTGTATACCATATTTTCTTTATCCATTGATGAACACTTGGGTTGCTTCCATATCTTGGTTATTGTGAATAGTGATACATTGAACATTGAAATGCTCGTATCTCTTCCAAATCCAGATTTCACTTCTTTTTGATATATACCTGTAAGTGGGATTGCTGGACGACATGGTAGTACAATCTTAATGTTTTGAGGAACCTGCATCCGGTTTTCTACAGTGGTTACACCATTCTACATTTCCACCAGTAGTGTGCAAGGTTTCCAAAATCAGCCATGCAAGATGAAAAAATTCTAGAAATCTACCATGTAACATTGTGCTTATGGTCAATGATAATATACTGCACACTCGTAATTTGTTAAAAGGGTAAATCTCATGTTACATATGTATATGTATGTACATATATATTTATATTAACAATATAAATAATATATATTTTAACCACAATTTAAAAAAAAAGGAAAGAAAACACTCTGTTGTCTTGTATTCTAGGGCTGCATCTATGAGCTGTTGAAAAGTCTTGGCAGGAGAATGCATTCTCTTTCCACCCCATCTGATAGCCTTTATTAGCTCAGTCCTTCAGCCCCAGGGTCCAGGCCTCTCATTCTGCCTTGTTCTCTGGCAAAGCTGGGCTTCTCTCACTGATTTCCGAGTTACAGGACCACCTCTGAGTAACCTGGCCTACTTAGCAAGCACACATTTCCCCCATCCTGACCCAGCTTCCAAAAAGGACCAATTTGGTCTGCCTTAATGTCTGCTTAATGCTTTCTAATTTGACACTAATCTTCTAAACATCTGTACTCAATTTGAGTCTTCTGAAATGTACATTCTCTAAGTACCCATCAGTTAACATTATAATTTTGTGAAGCTTAGATGACAGAATTGGCTCCCTTGCTGCCTAGCTTCCATATGTAGATCTGACTTGGGAAGACTGCTTCCTCACTGGGGAGCCCCCGCAGGGAGACTGCTGAAATCCACGTTGAAAATTCTGGGCAGATGCCTTTTTCAGCAGAGGCAGGATAGGATGATGGTACAGAATAAGAAGTTTGGAGTTAGAGAGCCTGGGTTTGAACATTAGTTCCACAAATAGTGGCTCTGTAGTCTTGGGCAATTTGTTTAACTTCTCTACGTTCGGTGTCTTCATCTCTAAAGTGGAGATGATGATATTTCTACTTTATTAGCTCTAGGGAGAATTAAGGAAGATTCCAGAAAAGATTTAACCCAGAGACTGGCTCATAATGAGCAGACAATTTGGGTACTTGTTGTTATTAATCAATATGGAGTCTTTATCTCTATTATTATTCTAACCCTATGTTAAGTGGTTTTATACAGGGTTCATTCATTAATTTATTTTGTAGCTGTTGAGTAACCGTTGTTTATAACCTATTGGGGCCCCAGTGGTTAATAAGACAGAGAAGATCTTTTCTCTCAAGCTCATGCTTTAGTGTTCAGACAGAAAATCAACACACACATCAAATAAAATGAAGTCAGATTGGGCTAAGTGTTATCATGGAAATAGTGTCATATGCTAGAGAGTAGCTGGGGTCAGATGTAATTTTTATGTAGTTGATAGAGAAGGAAGGTGTAGGAAACAGAGACCCAGTTTATATTTTCAGAAAGGAAGCATCATATTCTTTATCTTTTACTTTTAACAAAGCCACAAGTTGTTACCTCTTCAAAGGATATTTTAAATCAGATTAATTTTAAATGCCTTTAATATTTACTAAAAGGAAACACTTTTCCCTGCTACCTTTTATCCTCTTTTTGTATATGTCATTTCACTTTTGAACAATCTAACTTGGCTTCCCTAGCAGTGCCTGTGAGGGTAATATGTGCTGCTTCAAACTATGTAACTTTAGAACACTGTGTAGATTACCCCCTTCTAAGCTATATTTTAATGAAGCAAGATCAGTAAATTGCAATAAAGGGTGATTGTTACATGGGGAAGACTACTACATTTGGGGTCCATTTGCATCAGATTATTCTTTTTCTTGTTATTATTACTTCCTATCTTCTTTACTCTCTTGCTGCCAAACTTGCTGTTGGCCACCAGTGCAACACCAAGGGGATCTTAAGGAACATTGCAGGCATCATTTTTTCCCCCCTAGGTGTGTACCAGTCTCCAAACTCAGATATTCTGGGTGGCTTTCTGGGTCTTTATTGATGCTACTTTTTGCTGTAGACTTCATGTGTAATGTTCCTCATCTTTATCTTCTTAGAACAAATTTACTGTGAATAAAAGTGACCCATTTCTTTTCAAATGTTTCATGTAGATGTTATAAATTTATAGTCAGGATAATCATCAAATTTGTCCCTTCCCCCAAAGAGGTTTAATAATTTAATTTGATAGATGTTTTCAAAGATTCACTCTGCTGTAGGGAGACCAGTTAGGAGACTATCTGAATTATCTGTATTTGGGACCATAGTGGCAGTGGGATTGGTGGCAGTGAGGTACACTGATTCAACATGCATTTTGAAGAAAGACTTCAATGCTTGCTGATAGTTTGGTTATGGCTAAAGGGGAAAAGTACTAGTTAGGATGACTTAAGTAATATTGAATACTTAGTAGAAATTCTGTATCTCCTAAGAGATGTTCATCTTAGGTCATTTCATATACCTATCATGAATTTAATCATCATTGACCCTGATGATTTTTGTTAACTTGCTGAAATTAAGGGCCCCAAAGCATTTCACTTATGCTCCTTTGTAGCGTACATTCCACCTGCAGATCACAGGCTACCTCCTTCTAGACTGGCTCTTTCATCATTTCATACATCATTTGTTCAACAAATGCTTGAGTAGTTGTTGAATGAATAAATTTCTTCTTCCTACACTGGATTGCAAACAGAGACCTCCATAATAATTCTTTTACTGTGGTAGTGTGCAATTATGTTATATTTAATTTACTAGGTTATATGCTAATTCTTTATGCACTAAAATGTTAATTTTCCTTTGAAAGAGACCTGGCTATAGTCCAAGTCCATATATATTTCCCTGCCCTCTTATATAGTGTTCTAAGCAGAGGTTAGAATTTTCTTGACATATTATGGCTTCAGAAGAAACTTCATTTATTGGAACAATCTCTACAGATGTGTAGTGGTTTTTTTGTTTGTTTGTTTGTTTTTTTGACAGACAAGAGATCACAAGTAGGCAGAGAGGCAGGCAGAGAGAGAGAAGGAAGCAGGCTCTTCGCTGAGCAGAGAGCCCGATGTAGGGCTCGATCCAAGGACCCTGGGATCATGACCTGAGCCGAAGGTAGAGGCTTTAACCCACTGAGCCACCCAGGCGCCCTTACAAATGTGTAGTTTTAAAAGTAGATAGAGACACTGTGGGATATAAGACTGAATGCCCATTGGTCTTAGTTGTGATTTTTTTTTTTTTTTTTTTTTTTTTGGTTGAACTTAGTGTTTGAACTGAGGTCTTCGACTTGGGTTTTTGACAGTTTTTTTTTTAATCCATTCTTTTCATTGCTGCTAACATAGTTTTTGACTTGTGGGCAGCAATCTTTATTCTTTTAGCTCTTTTCCACAATAGGTAACCATCTTTTTAGCCCCTGTGTATCAGCCCATTATCTTTATAGGTCTGAGAAGGAAAAGATTGGTGCTAATTTTGGTAGAATTGCAGATGTTTTTGTCACCTTAAAGGAAAAAAAAATATTTATAGACATTGACTGGCTGCCTTGGGGGTACAAAAGAAGAAAAGGCTAATTCTACCAAGAGGGTCAAAAAAGCTTCCTAGAATAGGAATTAGGTTGATCTGTGTCTTTGACACCATTTGGTGTTCATCAGGCAGCTGCAGTGAAGAAGATGGGAAGGCAGCAGGCAAATGAGCAAAGTGAGCAGATAGGTGGGGGTGTAAACCCACCTCAGATCTGCTGGAAATGGCAGGTTGTGCAGTAGACAGAAACTAAGTGGAGTGGTGGGTCAGAGGACTGGAGAACTCAGATGTTAAAGAAAGATAAGATGGGAGATAAGCAGGAATGCTTTCATGAACTTGGGCTTTATTCTGAGGGCAATGGGGAGATTTTTTAAAACTAGCCTTATTGAGGTGTACTTTACATATAAAATTCATTTACTTGTACAGTTTGCTCATTTTCAGTCAATTTACAGAGTTGTGCTACCATTACCACAGAGTTTTAGAAAAATTCCATCACCCCCTTTTATGCCCCTATGCAGCCAGTTGGTTCCCACTTTATAGACTTATTAAGGCATTAGTTTGGCATTTCACTCAAGAATTCTAGGAGTGAGGTGGGGATTTGAGGGAGATAAGCCCAGAGTCTGGATCTCTCTTCTTCCCTTTCTTTCTCCCTTTTGTCCATCAAGCTTGCATTTCTTGGACACTTAGCATGCCCCAGTATATTCCAGTGGCCTCCTCCAGGCCCAGAGTAAATTCACTCATAAACAGGGCTGTAACCTAGGGAGTGTTCGGGTGGTTTAGGTTGACAAAACATTTCAGTTTCCTCCTGGTTTACAAGAAACCACATTTCTATAAATAGTTACCTAGTAGAACAAAAAGATAATATTGGCCTGGCAGTCCTAAGAAGGACAGTTTTATCTTGAGACCTATACTATTTTCAAATTTGCAAAAGATTTCCATTGTTCAGTGTAATTATATTGTTTAGCTGTCTCATTTCTTTGTGTGTGTTTTCCCTTTTAATTAATCAAATAGTGAAGAGATCTGCTTTCCACATTTGAGAGTGTATTTGTCTTAATAAAATTCATTGAGAACACTGGTATGATTTAATAAATCACAGATATCTTTTACTATATGATTCTGGCTGAAAAAAAGTATTGTTTTCACCAAGTACAGCTCCAAGTTAGACTCAGTTCTGAACAAAGAAAGTTATTAATAGTTAGACTTACCTAAGCCATAATGTCCAGCCCTAATATATTTTGAAGAAAAAATTTAAAGAAAAAATTTTTTTTAAAAGATTTTATTTATTTATTTGACAGAGAGAGAGAGAGAGAGAGAGAGATCACAAGTAGGCAGAGAGGCAGGCAGAGAGGGGGAAGCAGGCTCTTCACTAAGCAGAGAGCCCAATGTGGGGCTCGATCCCAGGACCCTGGGATCATGACCTGAGCTGAAGGCAGAGGCTTAACCCACTGAGCCACCTAGGCGCCCCTAAAGAAAAATTTAAAAGAAATACCTGGAATGAAGTTCTGCATTATTTCTTGTCTAGTTTTTAAAGACCTTGTTCTTTTTGGTAATTGATTATACTACTACTTCTGTGAATAGTAGAGTACAAAGTCTCAGACTGCCTGAGTCTGAATCCTCAGCTCAGCCTTTTGCTAGCTCTGTGACCCTGGGCAAGTTAATGAGGATAATAATACTTACCTAGTAGGATTGTTTTGAGAATTGAATCAGTTAATGTTTGTCAAAGGACTCATAAGTACCTGACACAATGTAAATGCTATATTGTATTATATTTATAAATATAGGTATGTCTCTGTATATCTATTTGGCTGAAATCGATGTGCATTTTCTGTATGCAAAGACTTCCCAGTGCATAATATCAACAAACTTTGACTTTTTAAGTATTAATCCTATTATATCTTTTTTTCATTGGTGTTCAGAAGTTTAATTATGATGTGTCTTGGTGTGGATTTCTTTGAGTTTTTCCTGTTTGGGGTTCTCTCAGCTTTTTGAATCTGCAGATATGTCTTTCAACAAATTTGGGAAGTTTTCAGTAATTACTTCTTTGACTATGCTTTCAGGCCCTCTCTCTCTCTTCTGCTTCTGGAACTCTAATGATCTATTAGATATATTGCTGTTGTTTCACTGGTGTCTCTTTCTATTGTTCTGTCTTTAAGATCACTTATCTTTTTCCTCTATCTTATTAATTCTGCCATGGGCAAATTGAGTACTTCCAGAGAGCTATTGTTATTGCATTTTAAGTTCTGTAATTTCCATTGGGTTCTTTATATCTTTTTTTTTTTTTTTTTGCATGAGATTTTCTATTTTTTTATTTGCTTCAGAGGCATTTGTAATCCCTTTATTACATTAAAAAATGAAGCATTTCAATGCTGGGTACTAAAAATGCTTGTCAGAATTCAAATATCCAATTCATTTCGGTGTTGGCCTCCATCAGTTGTTTTTTCTCATTCAGGTTGTGATTTTTTGTATGGTCTGTGATTTTTAAAATTGTGTCCTGGACATTTGGATATTATGGTAGGAGGTTCTGGTTTCTATTTTAGCAGACAGTTGCCCTGTTTAGATTTAGAAATGCAGTTGGACTTATTTTGCTCATGACAATAAGAATAAGAATTATTCAAATACCTTACATGTTTGTCAGCACTTTCTGGACATTATAATTTCATTTGGTACCCATAACAGTTCTGTGAGGTAGCAAAGGCTAGAACTGGCTATAGCATCTCTCTCTGATGCCATCATAAAGGAAGACTCTCAAGACCTAGAAAGGCAAAGGGACTTCTTTTCAGTCATATAGATTATAGGAGCAGGCATTAGGGCTGGGGATGGAGCCAGGATTTTGATTATAATCTGATCTTGACCCAGTGGTCTCATTTAGAGTGCCCCCTTCTCATCTCCATAGTTCTGTAGTATTGGAGCCTTTTGAATTGGAGGATCTGCTCAGGCTACCATAAAAAAAAATATATATATACACTGCATAGACTGGGTGGCTTATATAACAGAAAGTTATTTTCTCACGATTCTGGAGGCTGGAAGTGTAAGATCTAGGTGCCAGCAGTATTGGTTTCCTGTGGCTTTTCTTCTTGGCTTGTGGATGGCTGTCCTCT
Organism: Taxidea taxus jeffersonii; assembly: GCA_003697995.1. Classification (NCBI taxonomy): domain Eukaryota; kingdom Metazoa; phylum Chordata; class Mammalia; order Carnivora; family Mustelidae; genus Taxidea; species Taxidea taxus. The sequence continues at coordinate 76,968 of RCUC01124654.1, read as the reverse complement.
TGTTTGCCTCTTTTCGTTGTCTTCCCTCTGTGCATGTGGCCCTGGTGTTCTAATCTCCTCTTCTTATAGGGATTTGGATTAGAGCCCATGTTAACTGCCTCATTTTTAACTTAGAAACCTCTGTAAAGACCTTATCTCCCCAAACGTTCACATTCTAAGGTACTGGAGGTTGGGATTTCAACACATGAGTTTTGAAGAGACACAGTTCAGCCTGTGATAGGGGTAGGGAGGTTATCACACACATCTTGACAAATTCTGACCTACTAAACACGACTGTGTTAATCAGTGAAGGGGTGCTGTGCAGAAAAACTGGGAACATTGGTCTTCGAAGTTTTGTTACTTTCTTATTTCCTCTTTTTGTCACGAGATGATTTAACCTAATTTCACTTTGTTCTTGCTTATCTTCTGTCCTTCTTTTCCTACCCTCTTTTCCAATCTAGGGAGCCAGAAGCTCAATGTATGGCCCAGACTGTTGTTGATTAGCTCTGTGACTTTTGCTAATGAGATTCACCTCTATGGGCCTGAGTTTCTTTAGCTTTGAAAAGGTAAAGACTGAGTGAACTCTATGCCTAATACTTTTATTCCATACGGAAATAATTCCATGATGTTATTGATATCTCCATGCCAAATTTTCTCTTTTTCTCCTGTGCTTTGGCGTGATACCACTATTTAACTTTATTTGTTCTTCTTTCCAAAATGTAAATGACGTCTGTGAAAAAGATATGGGTAAAAGTTGACAAGTACATTTTTTAATATGTTTTTCATTTATTTATTTGACAGATGGAGATCACAAGTAGGCAGAGAGGCAGGCAGAGAGAGAGGAAGGGAAGCAGGCTCCCTGCCGAGCAGAGAGCCCGATGCGGGACTCAATCCCAGGATCCTGGGATCATGACCCAAGCCGAAAGCAGAGGCCTCAACCCACTGAGCCACCTAGGCACCCCGACAAGTACATTTTAAATCACTACTATAACACTCAGATGAGGATATAGCATTTGTCAAATTGTTCGTACTGACAATCATGAACATTTATTGAGCAATGACTATATGCCAGGTAGAGTTCCTCCTGTGGTAGCTGATTGCAATGGGTCTGGCATGGGTAATGCAAAGATAGACAGGAAGGGGAGCTCTATGAAGAGAGGATGATGTCCCATGGTGTTCTTTTTGAATAATCAATAGAAAATTGATGTCACAGCAGGGATAAGGACAAGGCAGGGGCCAAGCTTGCTGTTCTGATTAAGGTATCAGGGATACCCAATGGGGCCCTAGGCTAGGTTCTCCAAGTGTGTACAGAATCAGGTAGGATCTGATGGGTGTAGGATGCTCATGACACTGATGTGGAACAATGAGGGAGAGGTAATTACATGGCAAAATAAGCCACATTTTGGGATGTCCAGGTGAACTTTTTTATTCATTTATCCACTCATTTATTCACTTACCCATTTATCAAGTATTTATTTTTGCTTATGTTCTAGGCAATAACCCAAGAGCTAAGTAGGAGTTCGCAACAGGAAAGGTGAATATAACTATATGACAAAAAGGATGACTAGGCCTGGATGAATAGAGTGTGCATGCAAGGTGGCACAGATGACAAGGAAGTGTACCTGAGGCTGCCTCTCCCTCTCTCTTTCTCTCTTTCTTTTTTTTTTTTTTTAAGATTTATTTATTTGGAGGTGGAGGGGCAGAGGGGGAGAGAGGGAAGGTCTTAGCAGAATTTGCACTGAGCTCAGAGTGCATGGGTCTTCATCTCAGGATCCTATAAGATCATGACTTGAGCCAAAACCAAGCTTAAAGGACTGTGCCACCTAGGTGCTCCGAGGCCACCCCTTTCTTCATCAATCCACTGGACTCCAAAATATTCCTATGGCACTTCTCTCTGAATGGAAGTACTTTTATAAGTCATCACTTAATCCTCAGTGAAATGCCCTAGCATCTGGGGCAAAACCCAGCAGCTGTGTGGCTGTGTGTACAATGTACAGGGCAGGAAATGGGTAAAAGTTCTGTATCCAGCTGACATGGCAGCTGGGAGTTGGGATTGGCAGAATATAATTATTGAAAGTGGCAAGTTGCCAGGTTCTCAGAGCTCATACTCTGTGCTTGCCTTGCCAGCTTGGAGCTTGTTGATGAACAGCAATTGTCAAGACTACTGTTTTATGGCTTTGTTCCAAAATGGGAAATTTGCTATGATTCACTAATAATGTGGGGTCACTTATAAAATTGCTTCAAGTCATCAAAACTGATTACAGTCATGTGAGACACTATGGCACATTACTTTGGACATTTCATCTAATGCACCTAAGCTTCACATAGCAAATTGTGCACCAAAACAAAAACTATAAAAAGATCCGCAGAAACAGCAAAAAGGAAACACTGAAGCAAATACAAATTTGAGTCTTTGAAAACATACAGTACGCCTCTTTTGGATATTGCATCCAATATCCCTTGAGCTTGGATGGTACAAATAAATGCCCATATAATTACTCTTTAACTGAGTAATTACATGCTTATTCATGCCCCATGGATTGATTAGCAATTACACTTGGAATTGCTAGGGAAAAAATGAGACCTGCTAAAGTGGCTTCTGTCAGGTCCTAACGAACATGGTTAAAAATGATGGCTTGCAAAATCATTCTGGTGGTATTTTGATAATGGTGGTTTCCAGAGTTTGAGGTTTATGGTAAACAGTTTTCAGAAGGACCGAGAAAAACCGTGTTGGCTATAGTTTGGGCATATATATATATATATATATTTTTAAGTTTCTGTGAAGGGTCTTTCTCAGAATAAAGTTAGATTAGCGTTTCTCAGAAGAGAATTGAATTGTAGTTGGTGCTATGTTTAAGATTGGGTTTGGACCAACCAGGGTAATTGGGGTGAAGCTTTTGATGAGATGGAGAATGTTTTCAATTATTGTCAAAATAAGTCACCAAATGCATTTTTTGGTAATTGCCAGCTCTACTTTAAGAATGTTCCTCTCCCTTCTAAGAATGATTATTTAATAATATTTTGTGGTAAACTTCCACTTTAAATTTCCATTGGCAAATGAGTACTTTGTAAAGCACTGGCAGTGGGTCATCATGGTAGTTGGGTCCCTCATTGACTAACCCATGATTTTTTGGGTATCAGTTCGGGTTTGGCAGGGAGAAGACTTCAACTCAGATGGGTTAAGAGCTTTTAACGAAGGAACAACTTACAAATGTAGGCCCAGGAGTAAGGGGATCACCAAGGGGTTGTTGGTGTACCCAGAAACTAGTAACAATGGGAAGTTATTACTACCCTTAGTTCTGAAGGCACTAGGAGAGAAATTAGCATTGCAGGAAGCCATTAAGAGCAGGAACTATGGAAGAAGGGTCTTTAACAGAGCTGGAGTCGTGGGAGGGTACCACCATTGTCAGAAAATGTAATTCAGAGGAAGAAGAAAGTGGAAATACCTGAACTTCTCTCCTCCTGACCTCTCACCCCTTGTTAGTGGTTCCCACTGGCCTTATCCAAACAGAACCCTACCAGTAAGGGAGTTCTGGTAATGCATCTTTAGGAAGAAGTCTTGTGTCATAAAGCAGGGCAGAGAAGGCAGAAGGATAACCCAGAACTGAAGTGGAGACAAATAGAAGAATCAGTGTACATCTTAGTAGTAATGGCTGCTACTTATTACTAATAATGCCTGTCATCTATTGGATTCTTGTTATATGCCTGGCACTGTGCTAAGTGTTCTATGTATCTAATCCTCAGTGTCCCTAGATCCTCATCATACTCTATATACATAATCCTTGCAGACTTGGACGTTTAGAATAGTTGTAGTATAACTGAGGTATATGTACACAGGCTTGGGAGTATGCAGCTGGGTTCAAATACCAGCTCTAATGCTTACTAGCAGAAAAAAAAAGTTTTCTCTGTATTTTATTGATGAAGAAGCTATCTCAAAGTGATTGAATAACTTACTCAAGATCATATAGCTGGTAAACAGTAGAGCTGATATTTGAATCCTACCCTTATGTTCCCAAGCCTGTGTGTATATGCTTCAGTTATGCTGTAACTACTTCAAGCCTTGGTTTTCAAGTTGTGATATAGAGGTAGTATACCCATCTGAGAAGGTCATTTTGAAGAAGAGCCTATGAAGTGTGAGCACAGTCCCAAGCGTATAGGAAATGCTCAGTAGTGACTCATTCTCTTCCCATCCTCCCCTTTTGTCATCTTTCTAGATTAAAATGGAGAAAAAGGAAGCATGGTCTGCAGCCCCATGTGGCTGGGATACCTATTTTCCCAGTAGAGGTGGTGTGCTTTAAATGGTCTTTCTGCCTTGTTCCTTCAAGTTCCTTCTAATCCTAAACATCGGTTTAGTTGGACTAAGTGACTAAATAGAAATTCAATGCAGGGAGCAAAGGTAGTTAATAAGTAGCAGTGAAAATAGATGGCTCTACAAGTTGTTTATTTAACAATACAATTTTCATTTTTTTGGAAAAGTGAAACCACAACAAATTCTCAACTTAAGAAAAGAGATTTGTGTCTAAAACAATTGAATAAATTAAGGCTCAAGGAAGAAGGCAGCCCCATGCATTTTGACTTACCCATATCTTAGCAACATGGTTCAACTCCAAGAAGCAGTTTCATAAATCTGTTTTTCCCTTTCCTCCTTATCATCAAGATTTTTCAGTAAGAGTATTATTGATTGTTTTCACTGTTTGAGGAGCTACAGTGATAGAGTTTAGTGGGTATTTGGAGTTCACCATAAAGAAGTTATTCTGGTGTTATAGTATTAAAATCTCTGTGTTTATATTGGTTTCTTATCTCTTAACTGCCCACTGACTCAGTTATATAACATAAGCTTGTTTATTTTGGTGGGATTTCTTTTGCCAGCTTAGCTTTCTAGGGACTTTCTTAACAAATAGCACAGGTGGACTCTTGTCACACAATTTAGTATTTACTATCTCTGTAGGTGCTAACAGATTTTCATACATGAACTTTCAACCTCCTACCCATTTTGTAAACTCTCTTTCATGTCAAGGTCAGTGGTTTCAGGATTCTTTTATAACCCTCTAGTGTCTAATTCACTGGCAGAACAAATCAATAAGTAGATGCTCATTGATGTTTTTGTATCTGTACTTATTTCTGTGTCTTGCAAGGAAACCAATTCAAATTAACTGCTAATTACTCTTCCTTCCTCTGTTTCCCCATGGATTTTAATTCTTAATAGAAAATATCTTTGGTCTTTTTCTTAAATGTGACAGATTACCCTCAAAATTATAGGGAATCCTAAATAAATAAATATATATATATATAAACAATAATATAACTGGGAGAAAAGAACCCCAGTCCTAACTGCATCAAAACTAAAGAATAAACTCAACTGGTTGTGGGCAGAGCTTATATGAAGAACACTATTGTTCTCTACTGTCAGAAGCTCTGAATAATTTGGGAAAAATTCATGTTTCTGAATGGGGAGACTTCAGATTTTTTTTTTTAAGATTTCATTTATTTATTGGACAGAGAGAGAGAGAGACATCAAGAGAGGGAACAGAAGCAGGGGGAGTGGGAGAGGGAGAAGCGGGCTTCCCAGGGAGCCCAGTGTGGGGCTCGATCCCAGGACCCTGGGATCATGACCTGAGCCGAAGGCAGATGCTTAACAACTGAGCCACCCAGGTGTCCTGACTTCAGATTTTAATATGGAAATTATTTCATTACTAAATAAATGCTTATGTGCAAAACAAATAAACAAATGAGCAAATATGTGCCAAACAATATAGCCTAGTGATTCAGCATGACATTTGGTTTTAAATATCTGTAAAATGGGTTTAACGCTTTTTTTCAGGTTATGTTTTACAGTGAGATTAAAATAAGAATATATCTATAAAATGCTTATTAGAGTAACTAGCATGGTAATTGATCCATAAATATAGGCAGTTATTCTTATTTTGGTTTTATCATTACTTATATACATAGTGGTTAATGATTTTACCTCTGTGGTGAGCATCTGGCTTGTTTTTTCTTCTTTGTATTTTCCAATTTTTCAAATGCATTGCTTTTATAGTAAGAAGTTAACAGAAGTTGTCTTTAATCAGAGGGAAAAAGGAGAACCTAAAGACACCAAAAGCCAGATATTCTTTAACCGGGAGTCAAACTTAATGGTGGAGTTGACCTGGTTATGGGCCCTGGTCAGTTGGACCAGGCAAGTGGACACAGGCCACTGTCTTTTCAGAAGACTCTTCATGTGCTGAGGTTCAACTTGTGGCCTGTCTCCGTTCTCAGGTAATTCCTGCTGACCTTGTATCTTCCCAGCTCCTGATCTGTATGTGTGGGTGTTGACTGGCATGGAGACAGGGAGGCATTAGATGGCAAACTCAGATGTGTAAGTGCTGAATCATTTGGCTCAGACCAGTCCTAGGGAGACATATTGCCCTTCTGGAACCCTCCTGTTGGTTTGTAGGCCTCCCATTTGTCAGATGTCTTCCCCTGTAGGGCTCTTTGAAATTAACCGTGTCATCCCTTCTTTCTTTTATCTCCTGCTGATAGCTTCTCTTTATTCTCTGACCAGAGAATTTTAAGGTCCCATTATTTTAGTTCTAATTTTGCACCTCCTCCATCATTCTCTGACACCCTCCAGCCTGCCCCACCCCCTCTGCAGCCCTTATGGAATACAGTTGAAGCAGAAGTGAGTCACATTTCTGAGTGGAAAATGTGGCCCATAAGCCTATCCATTGCAAGGTTTATATTCTGTCTCCCCAGAACTGTCATAAACTGGAAATCTTTGGTTTTCAACTATTACAAATATCAACTGTTACAACGATTACAACGATTACAAAGGACTCCCTTTTATTGTGTGTAGACTCTTGGGGGTTGTTGGCACTTACCAGCCAAGGTAAACTTGCTTTGAAAGATGTCTGCAATTCGGTGCTTACAAGGTAAAGAGATTTTAGGAGTAGCAACACTTTTGAAATATTATCTAGACTCCTTTAGTTAGAATTGGTTTGCTTTCAGTAAAAGGCCCGGGAGGTCAGTGGGAACAAAGTGCCTCTTTATTTTGTGCTATTTTTATGGAAAGGTACTGGAAAGCTTTTGAGCATTTAGAAGCAGTTGATTTCTAATTATGAAACTTTGGGCATGATAGAAAGGTAGACAGTATATCAGGAATTTTCTTTTGACATTTATGCTAGATTTTACTGGGATTGTTGGCTATAAGTTTTGTCTTTGAGTCTTGAGATTTGAACTGTCTGTGGCTTAAGGGACATCTCAGCAACCTGAGGCAGGATTTGTTTTTGCAGATATCTACTTTCTTCTGTTCACATATTCATTAACTCCTTTTGTTGAGAAGAACAAAAGGAAATAAACTGATTTCTGGAGATTTTTTTAAAAAAGATTTTATTTATTTATTTGAAAGAGAGAGAGAGAGAGAAAACAAGAAGGGGAAGGGGCAGAGGGAGAGGGAGAAGCAGACTCCCTGCTGAGCTTGATCCCTGTGATAAAGACCCTGTGATAATGATCTGAGCAGAAGGCAGACCCTTGACCGACTGAGCCACCCAGGTGCCTCCTGGAGATATTTTTATTGGCGTTGTTTCATGCCTGAGTTTGGGTGAAATGGTCTATTCTCATTAACATCAATGTTAAATATATTCATGTATGTAAGTTCACATCCATGTGTACATTATGCAGCACATATGTGCATGTACATGTATCTATGTTTGGGGGATGGGAAAATTCCTGCATGTCCCAGAATTATCCATTATGGAATTATAGATGGGTACCTGGGAGGGCGAATTTCTCAATTTAGTTGAATAGTCTCTACCTATGATTTTATACAGTACAAGTCCCTTGTCCCATTTACCCCCCCCCCCATTTTTATCTGTCAAATGGGATCATTTTCTGTTTTCCTCAGAAGAATGGAGTGGAGATGAATGAGAGAATATTCCATACATTCTGAGACTGTTGCAGGTTTGCAGGGTTCTTGTCTCATGGGGTTGAAGAATGACTCTTATGGACACAAAAGGGTGAAGTGAAGTGAAAGTTTATTAAGTGAAGGAGAGAGCAGAAAGGAAAGAAAAAAGTCTCTAGAGGGAGAGGGGTCCTGAATGGATAGCCACAGTGGGCTTTCACTGACGGTCTTTAATTGAAAAGTGACTGGAAAGCTTGTGGCCTTGAAGTTCTTGTGCGGTCTTGGTTTACACAAGAACTATTGATAACATCCTTAATGGCTTGCTTCTTTGAGTTCTGGTCATTTTGGTGATTACAGTGTAGCTGCCAAAAAAATACATTCTCTAAAATTCAGGGCCAGGTGGTCTGGTTTGTTCCCTTATCTCTGGTTTTGTATGCCTCAGCTTTTCTCCACATCTGGGATTTCTGTGAGCCTGGTCAAGGGAGTCAGGAGCCTCCTATCTCTCTCTGCCTATACCTTAACCCTTTCCTTACTCAAGACTGCATATAAAAAATATGAAATATGGATTCAGAGCTACATCATTCTCTTTAAAGGGAAATCTCAATATTATACCTTGTATATTTTATCACATATATACAGAGAGACTTTATGCATATGCTCAGTGCTCAGTTATATATATGTATGTGTGTATATACTGTATATATAATACATATGAAATATCATATATATAGGCCATAGATAAAAATAATTTAATGATAGTGAAGAGTTTTGTATACATTTTGTTTTTATTTTTCTCAATATGCTGGCAATATAACTCAGATTAATTGTAGATCATTCATCTTTAAACTTAATTAACTTGTTGCCTCTCTAGACAAATAGTTCATGCTTATTAAATAGAAAGCAATAGCTATCTTTACTATTTCCTAAGAAGGTGGCAGACAGAGAGTGTCAATTTGTTAGACAAAATTGAGAAAGGAGATGATAAAATTGAACATACAGATCTTGTTGTTGGGAAATGTGTGAACGGGAGTTCAGGAGAGCAGAAATTGTATGACTGACAAGGATCCTGTTGAGAGAGAGGAGCAATCCAGAATTTGCAAGCATTTTGCCAAATTTTGACCAATAATACCTGGTAAGACTCTGGAAAATGATGTAGTCACTCATATATTTTAATTTTTTTAAGATCTTATTTTTATTTGCGAGGGCATGAGAGAGAGCATGAAAAAGAGCACAAGAAGGGGGTAAGGGTAGAGGGAGAAGCAGACTCCCTGTGGGGCAGGGAGCCCAACACAGGGCTTGTGCCCAGGACTCTGAGATCATGACCTGAACTGAAGGCAGACACTTAACTGACTCAGCCACTGAAGCACCCTTCCCATATTTTTTGACATGTAGATTTTATTTTATTTACTTTTTATTTTGAAATAATTACAAACTCATGGAGAATTCCTAGAGTAGTACAAAGAACACCCATATGCCCTTCACCAAATTCATTGTTAATATTGTTAACATTTTGCCAATTTTCTTCTTTATTCATTATCTGTTTGCCCATCTGTCTATCTACCTATTTTTCCTTTGAACCATTTGAGGTTAAGTACTCCCTTATTCTTATATACTTCAGTGTACATTTCCAAAGATCAAGGATATTTCCAACATAATCACAGTACAATTACCCAAGTCAAGAAGTTTGATAAAAATCCGTTATCACACTTAAGTTTTGCATTCAAATTTCAGTACTTGTCTTCATGCATAGCAGTTTCATCTAGTCCAGGATCACCTATTGTAGGAATCCAAAAGAGTTCCTCCATCTTCTTTGCTTTCATGATCTTGACATTTTAAAGAATAAGGACTAGCTATGTTGTTGAATATCCCTCAGCTTGGGTTTGTCAGAAGTTTCCTCTTGATTAGATTCAGGTAATGCGTCTTTCACAGGAATTTCCCAGAAGTGGTGTTGTGTCCTTGTCACTATGACACATTAGGAGTCACAGGATACCAGCTGTCCCATTGTTGGTCTGTTAACTTTGATCCCTTGGTTAAGATGGTATCCTGCAGATTTTTCCACTGTAGTTACTCTTTTAATTTTAGTAAGTAGAAAACTGTTATTTCTGGTATATTGTAAAGATTGATAGTTTAAAATGAAACTCATAAATCACTCCTTAAAGTGATACAACAGAATATTTGACTTAATTTGATATCTAATATCATCTTTTAAAAAATAACAGAAACAAGTTCTTCACCACTTGGAAACTCTATTCATTCCACTTCTAGAGACTGTTATCCTATGTTTGAACATATCTTATTGATCACCCTATCATGGTGTCTTGAAAAAATATGAATATTAATAAAACTGCATTTATTTTCAATTTCTTACGACCATAAGTCTTTAAGTGTTAACCTTTTTTCCCCTCTGGATTGGGTTATCTTTAGAATTATTATTAGTATAAAGTTGACAAAAATTATGTGAATAAATTATAATTTTTAAAATAAATAATTGTTATATGTAAATAGCAAAGCTATTAATTTAGACAAAGATAGTTATGGTACTTCGATTAAACAAGGTGTTGAGGACTGCTATTTTGTCTTTTTGGTTTGTGACTTCTTGGGTTTTTATATGGGGGAAAGGAAATCGTAGGAAGGAGAACTGGTAGGAAGTCTCAGCTGCAGAAAGATTAGTCTGGGAAAAACTACACATAGAAGTCAAGAATCTGGAAATTGATTTCCCAAGTGACTAAGCTCTCTGCTAGTTAATCCAATCCAAAGATTTCTCTAAAACTCAAAAATTCCGTGGAGTCATCTAATATCTGAAATATCATGAATATGCCCAAATTATTCCAAGGTCAGAAACTTGTACATAATTTTACAAAATGTGTCTGGGTGCACTGTGATATATATATAGATTATTTTGTGGATTTCCTGAAGCTGCACTAAACCAGAATATTTATTGAATGAGCACTACCATGCACTGTGGTAGGCTTTTTTTTTTTTTTATACTTGATATATGAAGACTGGGAGTTACAAAATAGATAAATTAGGGCTGGATGTTCACGTTGCAAAAGAGAATTTTGCAAAAGAAATAGTCATAGACATTCTGTAAATAATGACTACTCTTGACTACATGTTTAAATTTCTCTATTAAAAAATCAGTTTACGGACAGTTCTTTAGGAATATTTTGACCATATATGTCGGATTCACCTGAAGCAGCAAGTATTTATAAAAGATAAAACATGTCTAAATATGATTACAATTTTTAAGAGAAGCGATTACTAATGTTGATTGGATGCTTACTGGATAAATTGATGAGACCTGGAAAAATTGCATGAGCCTGAATGAGGAAACTGAGATCAAGCCTTTATTGTCTGTGTCACTTAGCCTGGCTCTATCATGACTGTAAGGTAATTTGCCCTGCAGATGTTTGGATAGGAAATCATTGTTTGTACGTTAGCTTTAAAACAATTTGTAAACCAAAAAAGACATTTCATTTAATCACTGAAGTATATTCAATGTTTAGAACACCTCAATGAATGAAAAGGCAAATTACTAGCAAATCCAGTATTGGGTGGACCAAACTGGAGATCCATGGCTGGAAACAGTACTTTTAGTAATACCCAGTTGATTTTCAGTTATTTGTCATGTAGATGGCAACTTGTTAAAAAATATAAAGCACATCAGGTCCTGGTTGCTGCTCAGTGGCTTGATGGGGATGATGTTTTCTACCTGCTTTGCTCTTACCCCCTACCCCTGCCAGCAGTAACCAAAGCCGCAGCTTTGAACACTGAGAAAGTGCATTTTGGCTAAGCTACTGAGGAAGGGAGCACCAGTGTATGTAATGCTGCATGAAAACTGGCCTAATGTGGCCAATGTTCCCTATTTTTTAAAAATGACAGCACCAAGGAAGTATTCTCTTATTAGATGTTATAGGGAACCAAACTAAATTTGCCCGTGATGTCACAGTTCCCTAATGCTGAGTCTCTTCCTTTTATCCTCTTGCTCTGCCTCTTGACTATGAACCCTGTGCATCAGCTCGGGGGGGTTGGGTGCTGTTGGTTCTGTCCATACAGGGGAGCTCTTTTCTGTAGCTGTTTTCAAGGTCATATAGAAAGACATTTTTGAATGACAGAATTAGGTGATGCTGGGGTTAGAGGAAAAGGTTTCTATTTGTGCCTGATAATCCCAAGTTAGCTAATGTCCACAGTGGAAGAACAGATGGAAAACTGACATGTTACCCTTATGCTTGAAATGCCAAATACTGAGTTGTGTCGGCACATACACATATCTTTATGTCTGTATCAGAGGGATTAACTGATTTGCCTATCTAGTGTGAGATGTAAGACTGGAGAAAATAATAAAACTTCTATTTTAATAGCACTATGGTTTTAGCATGAGACATTTTCTTTTGTTTCTGTAAAAAGGATCATTAATAAAATCTCTCCATTTTTATTCCTTAGTATGCATATTGGCCAATTTTGCCTTGGGTGCTATCATATGTTCAGATTATGATCTCTCTGTAGAGAAATCATGTATGCTTATTAGGAAGAATATTTTATTCCAGGAGAAAAATCTCTTCTGCATGGTTGGACATGCCAGTTTATGGAAGGGAAGCAGACATCTGTGCAAATAGAAATTGGTTTCATTGTTTATCTGCTCATGATTTTGACTGACTGGCGTTCAATTTTCTTTTTGTGGGTTTTTTGAAAGACTCTTATAATTGTGATAGAAGTTAGGGATTTTGGTTTGGTTGTTGAGTCTTTATTAGAAAACAAAATTCATGCTTTGTTAGAAAACAAAGTTCATGAGTTAGTTTTAGTTTGATTTTTTGCTTGACTAACTCATTCTGAATTTTGTTTTCCCTTGGTGGCTGTAGGTGATGTGGATAGGTAGGTTAAACAGAAACAAATTTTAGGACAGGGTTCCCCAAAGTGTGAGTTGAAGTGATTTAAAAGGTGACTCTGTGTTGAGAGAGAAAAACTTAATAATTATAAATGACTTCAGTCCAAATCCAAACCCCAGTTAACAAATTTTCACTTCACTTAACTTATCTCTACCTACTGAGAGATTTAGAGAGCCCATTCTTCTGGATAAAAGAGCTCACATACACCTGTGGAAGTTTATGTTGCTTGTAAATCTGTTAAGGAGCACATTCTGAGCATGTATCAAACTGTTTTATGTACTAAAACATTAAAAGTTATAAATATTAAAAAGTTTAAAAATCTTTAATCTTTCAAGACTTGCCCTGTAAGACAAATCGATCATCTTCACCTGTGACCTGGCAAAACAAGCAAAGACAGGGAATATCAAAAATATGAAATGTCAATTAGAGGTAAAAAGTGCCATTGTCTTTTTACAAAGGAATAAACTATGACATTGTGAAGGAATTTGCCCAGGGCTACTCATAGTCAGTATTGAAACTTAAATTTATGACGCACACTACAACTCTATTCTCTTATAATCACTTCTATCAAATAGTAGCAGTTTGGTATGATAAGCCAAGCTGCTACAGATAAATGGAGAAAAGTGTAGGTAACTATTTCAGTAAGCCAGAGGGACAGATTCTTGGCAATCTTTATAGTACCTAAAAGCCAGGAATAGATCAGAGAATCAAATTTTTCACTAGAAATAAATAGACCTATTAAGAGACCCATCAAAAAGAAAAACTGTATAATAGAAAACTGAGAGAGCAGATTAGACTAGTTAAGGTAATGCTGGCTGCTGTAACAAACACCAAACTGTCAGTGACACAGCATTACTGAAATTTACTTCTTCTTCACATGTTCCTTGTCATGTGGCCAAGCTCCCAACTGGTGATTTCAGTACCCAGGCTCTTTCTATCTTGGGGCACATTCTGTGAAATGTCTGCATTCACCCAGAGAAGGGGGGGAAATGAGTGAAGAAGGGACAAGTGCTCCTTAAGATTCTTGGTCCTCATGTGACATACATACCTTTCTTTTGAGAAGTAGTCTCATAGTCTCACCTCCTTGCAAGCAGGTTGGGACAGGTGGCCCCTGGTCATGCAACCACTTTTCAACAACCCAACCCAGTGAATGAGAGAACATGAGTCTTTGGGAGATCCTCAGCCCCTGGCTACACAAACAGGACCTTCTTCAGCCTTCTAGACTTCACAGCAATAAGTTTTGCTTACTTATAGCATAGGATTGAAATGGAGAATATATTTGGGAAAATAACAAGGAAAGATGCTTAACTCCAAATGACAAAGTTTTAAATCAACACAGTTTAAAATGTTCCCCTCAAAATACTGTGCACCAAGGTACTAAGACACCCCATTTCTGTAGTTCTACTTTTCCTTTTTTGTTGATATCTATCATCTATCTATCTTTTTGTTTAATATTTTACAAACTCAAAAGGACAGTACTTATTGCTTTGTTTTTTCCCTTTCTTTTTCATGCAAGTTACCATGAAAATGATCTCGGGGTTGTAGCTCTCAAAAAATGACAAGATTTGGGGCACCTGGGTGGCTCAGTGGGTTAAAGCCTCTGCCTTCGGCTCAGGTCATGATCTCAGGATCCTGGGATCGAGCCCCGAATCGGGCTCCCTGCTCGACAGGGAGCCTGCTTACCCTTCTCTCTCTCTGCCTGCCTCTCTGCCTCCTTGTGATCTTTGTCTGTCAAATAAATAAATAAAATCTTTTTAAAAAAATGACAAGAGTCTTTTTAATGGCATTATCTGAGATAGTTTCTACTGGTATTCTGATGTGTCAAATACATTTATCTTAACATGGAGCTCCTGTGTCAAAGTACCTGGTAGGATGAATGGATATTTTCTCTGGAGAGACTCTGAAACAAAACCAAAATATGAGCTTACAGAAGAAATCTAGAAAGTAGAATTTCCCTAGTGAAGGTGTTCTTGTGTAGGGCCATCAAATGCCCCATTTTGGGTTTCCAGTTTTAGACCCTATACTTTCAGTCATTTTGCTGAGGATCTGTCCATACCAAACACACACAGTGGAGCAAATTATTTTGTGTTTACTTGGAGACTAAAGAATCAAAACTTCACTCTTTTTTCTCAAGTTGTTCGCCCTCTGCCTTCAGAATGGAGTGTGGAAATTGGATGCAAGTAGTGGAGTGCATTAAATTGAGTTAGGGGTAGAACCTGCCGTGGTTACCAATCAAATAAGCACAGCTGCAAACCTGTATTCTTGTTGGCCCCCCAAAATACAGGAAGATTGGTCAAAGTAGAATTAGCAAACATCTAGTTACTTTTGAACTAAATTTAATCTCTCTTTTTAAATGGCTGCCAGTTAATACTAGCTTTCAGGCTATGATGGTTGACATTCATATTTATTATCAACCAACAACATGATAGTTTTTGAATATCTACCATGTGGAAAAACATGTAGGGCACACTATCGGAAATATCAACAATGAACATCATCTCCAAAACTGAGTACTTGTGGCTCATCTGCATTTCTAGATAGGTGCATGTAAAAATTTTAATAATACCAGCTGTAGTGCTTGTTTAATTTTTGTCAAAACTCATTCACATGCAGCCTCTCATCTTTGGTTTTTCAGCTCTGTGCAGTGTGAAGAGCAAGTATTATTAGTCCATTTTCTAGATGTAGAACTTGCAGCACAGGGAGGCATAGCAGTAGCCCTGCCAATGATACATAGTGTGTGACATCCAGGACTAAAACAGAAATAGTACTTTTTTCATGAGACCTCTCTATCTCCCTATATAACAACATTTTGTGAAAAATAAATCATTCCCTCATAGAGGTACATTCTTATACCTAAGTTAGGTAGGAAATTTATGCTTGAGTAAGTAGGGAAAGATAGTCAATAAAACTTGAGTATTGGAGATAGATTAGAATATTAGCTCTGCCATTTATTAGTTTTATGATCCTAAGGGAGTTACTTCTCCTCTCTGAGTCTTAGTTCTCCCTTCTGTAAATACATAGATTTGTTGAGATTTATAAAACAATGTAAGGGGAACACGTAGCACAGTGCCTAGCACACAGTAAGTGCTCACTAGCTCTTACTATTCTATTGAGATATAACTGACATACATTATTACCATCTAAGTTTAAGATATATAGCATAATGGTCTGACTTACACATTTTGTGAGATGATTATCTCAATAAGTGTAGCTAGCATCCATCTTCTCATATAGATACAATATAAGATAAAGCAAAAACCAAAAAAAGACTTTTTTCCCCTTGATGAGAGCTCTTCAGATTCACTCTCTTAACGACTTTCTTGTATCTCACACAACAGTGTTCACTGCAGTTTTCACATTGTACATGATGTCTCTAGTACTCACTTGTCTTATAACAGAAGCTTATACCTTTGGACCATCTTCCTCCAGATCCTCCTTTCCCATCTTCCTGCCTTGGATAACCACAAATCTAATCTCTTTTTCTATAGGTTTGGTTGTATTATTTTGTTTTGTGTGATTCCATTTATAAGTGAGATCACAGAGTATTTGTCTTCCTCTGTCTGACTAATTTCACTAAGCATAATGCCCTCAAGGCTCATCCATGTTGCTGCAAATGGCAGTTTTCTTTTTTTAATGGCTGAATAATATTTCATTGTATATGTATACCACAACTTCTTTATCCATTTATCCGTCGGTGGACACCTAGATCATTGCTATGTCATGACTATTGTAAATAATGCTGTTATGAATGTGGGGGTACAAATACTTTTTGAGTTAGTGTTTTTATTTCCTTTGGTTATGTTCCCAGAAGTGGAATTGCTGGATTTTATGATAGTTCTATTTTTAATTGAAGAATCTCCATACTGTTTTCCATAGTGGCTGTACCAGTTTAAGTCCCACCAACAGGGGTGTCTGGGTGACTCAGTGGGTTAGCCTCTGCCTTCAGCTCAGGTCATGATCTCAGGGTCCTGGGATCGAACCCTGCATTGGGCTCTCTGCTCAGCAGGGGGCCTGCTTCCCAACCCCCTGCCTGCCTCTCTGCCTACTTGTGATCTCTCTGTCAAATAAATAAATAAAATCTTAAAAAAAAAAAAGTCCCACCAACAGTGCAGAAGGGTTCCCTTTTCTCCAAATCCATGCCAGCATTTGTTATCATCTGTGTTTTTTAATGATGGCCATTTTAACAGGTGCGAGGTGATATCTTCTTGTGGTTTTGATGTGCATTTCCCTAATGACTAGGGATGTTAAGCATGTTTTCAGGTACCTGTTGGCCATTCATAAATTATTTTTGGAAAAATGTCTGTTTAGGTCTGTTTAATTGGATTTTTTTCTGTTGAGTTGAATATGAGTTCTTTATATATTTTGAGTATTAGCCCCTTAAAGATAATATGGTTTTCAAATTTTTTTTTCTCATTCCATAGGCTGTTCTTTTACTTTGTTGACTTTTTTTCTGTGTTGAAGCTTTTTGGTTTGATGATTTTACACTTGTTTATTTTTGAATATTTTTGCTTGTGCCTTGGGTGATGTATCCAAAAAGCATTGCCAGTACCTGTGTCAAGGAGCTTTTTACCTGTGTTTTCTTCTAGGAGTTTCATAGTATCAGGTCTTTAATCCATTTTGAATTAACTTTAGTAAGTGGTATGAAAGGGATCTAGTTTCATTGTTTTTAAAAAATATATTATTTATTTATTTATTTGAGAGAGAGAGAGAATGAGAGAGAGAGAGAGAACATGAGAAGGGACAAGTCAGAGGGAGAAACAGACTCCCTGCCACACAGGCAGCCCAGTGTAGGTGTAGGACTCAATCCTTGGACCCCAGGGTCATGACCTGAGGCAGTTTCTTAACCAACTGAGCCACCCAGGTACCCTCTAGTTTCATCCTTTTGCATATGAACATGAATATTTATTTTGTCCGGCACCTTTTATTGAAGAGACTGCCTTTTCTCCATTCAGTATTCTTTGCTCCCTTGTCAAATATTAATTTACTGTGTATAAACTTAGGTTTATTTCTGGGCTCTCAATTCTGTTCCTTTGATCCTTCTGTTTTTATGACAGTACCAAACTGTTTTGATTAATATAGCTTTATAGTATAGTTTGAAATTAGGAAGTATATTATTTTAATTTTGATATTTCAAATTATTTAAGGATTTTATACAGTGGTAAGGCAAGGAGAACTGTAAATTGGTATTTTCTATGGAACACTAAAGGGAGGGTAGGAATTGAAACCTGGAAGGCACAGCGTCAAGGTTCTCAGTCCCGTGGGTGGTGACAGTCCAGCTCTCTCACACACATGGTTAAGCTTAGCTGCTCTTGGGATCAGGTATTCAGTCAAGTAAAACAAAAACTATTCATTACAAAGATGACCCATGAGGGAGTGCTGGATAAATGAAGACTATGCCAAATTGTGGTTAGTTATGAGGGGCCAATCTCAGCCTGCTGAGTGATGCCCACGGTTGGGAAGAAGACCTTATAACTGTGTAATAGCAACTGAAGCAACTGTTGGTTTCACCATTTCTTCTTTGCCCCGTTGCTCCGACCTACCTGGCTACCCATACCTGCTGGACAAACAGTAGAGATAAATAGAGTAAACTTGGGAAGGGGAAGACAGCTTCACTGAAGGCTAAAAGAAGGGCCAGTGGCTGAACTGGCATATGTGCCTTGAGAGCTTTGGGATCTACTCTTCTTTGCACGTATTCATGGATAATTTCTGGGTCAAATACATCTCATTTTAATAGGAATAGTAACTAAACTCCTGGAGGTTACCATGCTGTCAGCATACCCTGTAAGTTGGTGAACATTTTAACCTTTTTCAACTCTTTTTTAACTCTTTTTCAACTTTAATTCTTACTGATTTTGTAAGTAGAATTTACTAGACTGGATTCTCTGGACAGTGTCCATTGTGGATGGATTTTGTGGGGGTGTCAGTAATTTGTACTAATAACAAAATCATAAAGTTTTTGAATGATTTATTTATTTTATTTTATTTATTTTATTTTTTTAAGATTTTATTTATTTATTTGTTAGAGAGAGAGAGAGAGAGAGAGCACAGGCAGACAGAGAGGCAGGCAGAGGCAGAGGGAGAAGCAGGCTCCCTGCTGAGCAAGGAGCCCGATGTGGGACTTGATCCCAGGACGCTGGGATCATGACCTGAGCCGAAGGCAGCCGCTTAACCAACTGAGCCACCCAGGCGTCCCTTGAATGATTTATTTAAATTGATGAGTGGACTCAAGCCATTCCTAAGCTCTTACTTTCCTTCAAATATACTTTTCAGGAGTGAGAGAGAAAGGGAGTGGAATGATAGCAAGAATACACACATATGTATGTGTGTGCTTAAACTGCACTCACACATACTGAAAATCTTTTCCAAAGAGAGCCCTTTTCTGATACATGATATTACTCTACTCTGTATATTTTTAAGGAGTTATGGAAATTGGGATGAGGTTTGAGAGTGTACTTCAGTTTATTGAAATTGTACTTCAGTTTATTGAAATTGGGGTGGCCTATAGAAGTGTCTTTTAGTTTATCAAAATTGGGATAAGCTATGGGAGTATATTTCACAAAAAGTTTATTGATTAATGGTCAGCTCTTAATAAGTCCTCTGGATTTTTTTTTAAAGATTTTATTTATTTAACACACAGAGATCACAAGTAGGCAGAGAGGCAGGCAGAGGGGGAAGAAGAAGAAGCAGGTTCCCTGCTGAGCTTGATCCCAGGACCCCAAGATCATGACCTGAGCCTAAGGCAGAGGCTTAATCCACTGAGCCACCCAGGAGCCCCAAGTCATCTGTTTTTATATTAACACCCTCTTGAGCCCCTTGGGAGTAGAACTTGCATCTTTATCTTTGCATACAATGTTGATGGATCGCAGTGCCAGTCAGATAGATTTATAAATATCTGAATAGGAGTTTAGATTTTTTTTAACTTGGGGAGGGATAGCTTGAGGACTAGGTTAGTTAACTGTTACTGAAATAAAGCAAGAGAAACAGCCAAGAAACACTGTCTGCTCAAGCATATAGCTTTTCTTTATTAAGTGAGAGTGAAAGATGTGCACATTTTTTTTTTCATATAAAGGCTGAAATATTATGCTTTGGAACATATGAAGCTTTTAAACTTCACTGGAGCAGGTTTTTATTTATTTTTTTAAAACTTTTCTTTATGTATGTAATCTCTCACCCAACATGGGGCTCAAACTCAAGACCCTCAGATCGAGAGTGGCATGCTCTTCTGACTGGACCAGTCAGGGGCCCCTAGAGTAGCTCTTTAAAAATGTCTAACACCAGGTAATCAGGAAAAAAGAAAACTTACTAAGAATGTAAGCTAGCAACAGTTTATGATAACCCTTGGCTGCCCTTTTGGGAGCGCCATATGCTTAGGATATATAGTTCATTTATCAGGCATCTGTGGGGAATCTAGTGCTCCATGTTACTTAATTTTCTAGATTACCCCTTTATGTCAAATTAAAAGAGATGAAATGCCTTATTTGGGGTAAAAATGTCTATAGAATGTTGAAACTCTCAATCCAGAGGACAGTGAACCCAATTCAACTTTTTTATGCACATTCATTACCTCATTTATTTTATCTTACATTGTAAGATATATGATTACTGAATTTCATTAAAGGAAAGAATCACTATTATGTTAAAAGAACACATCACTTCTAAGACTCATTTTGATTTCTTAAACATTAAAAAGTGAAAACATATATGTAAGAATAGAGCGAAAATGGTAGTAATTTTTTTTCAGATGGTGCAGGGTTATTGAATATAGTTCATCAGTTTAAAAGACCCCAGACTCCATTGTCTGAGGAACTTTGCTTGTTGTAGGTTTTGTTCGTTTCCAGTATAACCTCTCCTGGGGACAGCATGTCAGCCTGTTGCCCTTGCCCACTCTTAATGTTTGCAATTTCTAATATGCTAAGAATAGTAAGTCAGTTTGTTATACAAGGTTAGGGCTAGCCATAAAATTAGGAGGTTTCCAGTAAACTGCACTGATTTGAATGCATTGACTTGTAGGGCTCCTCCTTTGCTGTGCCCAGTTTAGAGCTTGTCTCGGATCTTGGTTGCCAGATATGTGATTGCTATTAAACTACAATGTATAGCTTAAAAAAAAAATCTTCCTCATCTAGATGACTAAGAAAGAGTACTAGGTGTTAGGATGATAATTAAAACAAACAAACAATAACAACCCCATCAAGAAAACCCACCAAAACAAAAATATCTCCTCTATCCCATCTCCCTCCATCCCACTCCTGAGACAACTATCCTTCTCCTCCCAAAAGGGATAAGAACAGGGACAAGTAAGGAAAGAAAATTGGGAGCAAGAAGAGATCTGGAGAAGATATCCATAAGTGGTCATTTTGAATACCACTTTAGTTTATTTTATGCTTAATATGACAAGAATGCTAATTGATTCACAGCCTTCATGGAGCTAAGTGAATGTAAAGGAATGAATCATTTCCAAATACTAAGAAGATAAAATTCAGCTATCACTTAAGTAATTGTTTTTAAACTTCAGCTATTTTCTTCAGCCAATACCTAAACCATTGTAAAAAAGGGAAACTGAACTGTTCTTAAACAGAGTTTATCATTTACAGCTTCTTTTCCTGGTTGCCAATCAGCTAAGATATCTATGTTTACTGAATAAGAGAGTTCCTATTAGTCAGATCCAAAGTACACATAACTGTATTGATAAGGGAGGACCTCTCAAATGAATTATTGACACTGATATCTCTAGAGAAATTGGAATGTATCCTTATGTGGGTTTTTGAAAAACATGACAGATGGTTTCCTATTGAGCTGTTGTTAGAAAGTCCTAGAGAGGGGTGCCTGGGTGGCTCAGTTGGTTAAGCATCTGACTCATGATTTCAACTCAAGTCCCATGTTGGCTCCATGCTGGGCATGGAGCCTACTTAAAAAAATGAAAGTCCCAGAGCGAAGTTGCGGTTGAAGATTGGCAATGTTTCAGGTGATGATCTGGTTAGTGTTGGGTTTAGCCTCTCAATCTTGTTGACATGGCCCTGGAAATAGAGGTAACATTGTTCCTCACATTTTAATACCATCACCTGTGCATCACATCCCATTTTCTTTGGACTTGTAACATAGCTAGAGTGGAGCTTCCCAGGTAAATGTACTTAGTATCTGGACTTAACCTCTTAGGAATGTATGTTGAATTAATATGTTGTATATTGTCTCAACTATATTTAAAGCTCTTTGAAGTATTTGCTTCTTTACATCTTCTACAATGACTTGATTCCAGTAAATGTTCAATCAGTATTTTGAGTAAATGCTAATTTAATTTTTTAAAAGCTATTTTGGGACAGGTACCATCAGAATATTTACCAGTGGTGACCCTACATACGTGAAGATCACTGAAACGGCTCAATAAAATGGTACTTGGAGTTCTTGCTTAGCAGTGGTGAATGACTGGGGACTTCTCCCATGATGAGTGGGTACTATGAAGACCTAGTTGACTTTAGAGGGGTGTAGTGATGCCTTTGGATAGGAAAAAGACCCAGCCTAACTTGGCCTCAAAGGCTTGCCAGTTGTTAAAAGTTATCATCATTATTATTATTTTATAGAGGTAAATCATGGATTTAATTCAAATATAATATGAAATAAATTCATGTGTCAATTTGGTTAAGCCACAGGACCCAGATATTTGGCCAAACATTACTCTAGATGTTTCTGTTAAAATATTTTTTAGATGAAATTAACATTTAAATCAGTAGACTTTGAGCACAGCAGATTACTCTTCATCTGTTGATCTAATCAGGTAAGACTGTATAGAAAAAAGACTGACTTTCCTAAAGGAAGAGAGAGTTCTGCCAGTGGACTGCCTTTGGCCTTGAATTACATTAACTTTTTCCTTGGTCTTCAACCTGCTGGCCTACTCTGCAGATTTTGGACTTGTTGGACTCCACAGTCACATGAGCCAATCCCTTTCTATGTCCATCTTTATCTACTACCTGTATCTCAGTCTCTTGTTACTTTTTCTATGTCTATGCCTATCTCTATGTCTACCTTAATCTATTTCTCATTATAGACATAGATATATTACATATATGAAATATATACAAATAACTCTCTCTATATACATTATATATACTCTATCATATATATATAGTATATAGAGAGATATATATCTAATGAAAATTAAAAAAAACAAATACACACTATCTATCAATCGATCGATCGATCTATCATCTCCTAATGGTTCTTTTTCTCTGGATTCCTAACCTAACTAATACATTTGTCAGATATATTATTTAACTCATTTGTAAATGAGAGAACTAGTAAGATAATATAGCTTGTTCAAAGGAGAGTTCAAAGTACCAAAACTTTGATAAATGAAGTGTGTTTCAAGAAAAATTGCATGATTATTTGTGGATTATCTGGGCCTTGGAAAATGGTAAGATCAGTCATCCAGTTTGAGAGATTTTATTTCTAAGCAAATTCCATTTGTGAGAGTGAGTGTGAATGTACGTCGTTGACACAGATTTAGTGACTGGATGAAGCTATTTATTATATTTCCTTCACACCAAGTCTTACCACACATTGCTGATAGGGTTCCTGCGTCTGTTCCACTTGAAGGAATTAGAAACTTTCATGTCCTGAAATTTGATTCTTACATATTTAAGCAACCAAATCTATTTGGTATCACTAGACCTTATATTTATACAGCTAAAGAATGTGTCTACTTAAATAATTCAAGGATGGAGGATTATGATTTTTCTGTTAGAACTTTTTTCCTAATCAGTTGATAAAATGGTGAATTCCTAAATCCAGTTATAGAAGAGATTATAAATCATAAATGGCAAATCTTAATTAAAAAAATCAAATAATTGGAAGGGGAGTTGAACCATGAGAGACTATGGACTTTAAAAAAAAATCTGAGGGTTTTGAAGGGGCGGGGGGTGGGAGGTTGGGGGAGCCAGGTGGTGGTTTTATGGAGGGCACGTATTGCATGGAGCACTGGATGTGGTGCATAAACAATGAATTCTGTTACACTGAAAAGAAATTAAATAAATCAAAAAATCAAATAATGATGAGACACTAAAAGCAATAAAATGGTAAAATAATAACTTAGTCAAATTCTACTATTATGAAAAAAATTCACAAAGAGCAAGGCAAAAGCCTATAGTAAATATTAAAAAAAAGCAATTCATTGTAGCTGTTAATGCAAACAAATGGCCACTACATTAATTTTCTATTGTTAAATTACCACAAACTTAACAGCTTAAAACAACACAGTTATTTTCTTGCTGGCTGCTGAGCACAGGTGGTGGTTCTCAGTTTCTAGAGGCTTCCCATGTACCTTAGTTTGTGGTTCCCTTCCTCTGCCTTCAGAGCCAGCAGCGGTGGGCTGAATCCCTTTCATGCTTCAGGTCTCTCCTGTCTCTTCTTCCACCTCATCTTCTGACTGCAACAGGAAAGGGTTCTCAGCTTCCAAAGGCTCCTTTGAGTATATTTGATTCACCAGGATAATCCAGGTTACTCCATTCTAAGATTCCTAGCCCTAAATATATCTGCAAATTCCCTTTGTGTATTCAAGGGTTCTGGGGATTAGCATGTGGACATCTTTGGGAGGGACCATTATTCTGCCAGCTCCTAGACACATTGTGAATCAGGTGCCACGTACTTGTTGACTTTAGGTGAATGCTTGAGCATGACTGTGATGGAGAGAGAACACCAACAATCAGTAAAATGAGGAAGTTTAAAAAAAATTTGAACGTGATAGAGGATGGCTATTGATTGGTCTTGTTCTGGGGATTTGAAAAGTGGGGTTTGGCCTAAGTGGAGTTTAAATACACAGTAAGGAGTTTGTTTTAGCTGAGGGAAGGCCATTGGGACAAGAGGACAGCAGACAGCAAGCTGCGCTGGGAATGATGTGAGCAGTTTCAGCTGGAGACTTCTGCTTGACCACAGGATGTTGCTGTTGGGGTCACTTGTGAAGACTTAATAAATATGAATTTTGTCCTACCTGATGTTTTTTGGTGAGATTCTTTATTTTTTATCTAGCTGTCCATATCTTTAAGAAATAGTATTTTAGAGATTCCCCTATAGCTTTTCTGAGCATAATTTTTTTTTCATGGTAGGGATCAACAAAGTCTTCTAATCAGTTTTGATCTCAATCTTTGAAACTTTGATCCTTTTCTAATGAAATGTATAGTTTATCTTTCCTTGAGAGTAAGCACTCATGCACATGCCTCTGGAAAGAAGACTCCCTGTGTGTACAGAAATTCTGGGGAGAATGAATTAAGTATGTTGGAAGAATTACTTATTGCTTAGGGGCTTATACTCCTGGTCCTTGATGTTTATGAGACCATAATTGGTGGGCTTGCTTTCACCTTAAGATTTGAGTACTAATTTTATGTTGGCAGAAAATGAGGAACCTGATATCTCCAGGTGTATTACCCTTGGCAATACAAATCAATTTACTTATCTGTTGCATAAAAAAATACAAAATGGATCAACAATCAATATAGCTTTTTGTTGAACCAGACTTCCTTTGGAAAAGTGGCTCCCATAAGCTTTCTGACTCCCAGATGTTTGGTGAGCAAATACTCCAGGGCAGAAGTCAAATATGTGTTCTGAGCCTCACTGGGCTAGACTTCTGATATCCTTTTGATGTTGGAAGCTAGACCATAGACATATAGCTCTTACTTATTACCTTACATGGAACTAATCTGGCAACATTTGTTCTGCATTTAGAGCATGAATGCTGTACTCTGAAGCTCAAAGCTTTCCAAATTGTTGAAAGACAGGGTCTTTTTTAGAAGTAGCCTAACCAGGGGGACACACATAGAATAGGGATTTTTCATGTTTTTAGGCATTGGAATTTCCTTTTTACTGGGACCCTGGTCCTGCCAGGCCCATCTCTACGGCTATAGGTACATATTCTTCACCAGTCATAGCCAACTGTATTTTTTTTTTTTTAGTGTTATTGTCATCTTGCTTCTGCAATAGCCCAGATGGTACATTTTTTAAAATGCATGTGCTTTTATTTTATTTTTTGTAATAGCTTTATTGAGATATAGTTTCATGGGTTAATGCACATGTCCTAACTCACCAAATTATATACATTAAAGACATGCAGTTCCTATTTATCAATAAGAACAGTAACAATAACTGAAACCATGGTACAATTTTAAAAACGCATCTAAGTGACAAGAACCAGATTGTTAGATCTATCAGCAGAAAAAAAAAATTCCTCAGGGAATGAAGAAATCTTGTAATCACACGTGAGGATCAGCTGTATTGGATGAAATTTTAAAGGAGAACAATATAGATGGTGTTTATTTTTCACATTTGTACATGTCCCAAGGATAGCAGACCCCCCCACGATAGATGGAATCCAGGCAATACCATGCTTTCTTACTACTGCCTCCAGTGACTATCACTTTCCTCTCAAAATGAGTGGTGTCCAAGAAGAATAATTTCAAGTTTCTAAATCAGATCCTTCTAATATTTTGCATTATCACTCACTTGAACAGCATCATTTATTACCTATGAGGCAAACAGCCGCACACATCCATTTTAATACCCCTTGGATCAATTTCAATTCATGCCATTTTAGGCTATATTTCTTCTGGGAATTCAGATGGCTTTGACATCATTGTTCTGCCAGGTTCATAAATTATTAAGGGTCATAGCTTTAAAAATGCACCCTTTCCTGGGGGCAACTATGGGCAGCATGAGGGAATTGGGTTATGATAAAGGCTATTCGAAGGGCACAAGTTGGGAGCTAGCAACCCTGAAACTGATACTGTTTCTGGAGAAGTTTGGAGGGATTCATGATTCAGACTGATAAAAAACACTGTGCTTCATACTGCTTATGATTTCCCTCCTGAGCTTTGAAAGGAGGTATCCACGCTTTTCAACAAGAGTCAGTGTTACACATCTGGCTCTTATTACTGTGGTTTCCTCAGGCTACTCTGGGAAGAGAGAAATGTTCTTTCCTCCACTTTTAGAGAGATGTTTAGCTACTGTTTTTAAACATAATTGTAAAAGGAAACCCGGAAAGGTAATCTACCTCCCCACTCTATATTCACATGAGTAGTGATATCTGCTTCACAGATAGATAGCTGATTCTCAGTTTTACTGGAAATATTATTTCTTGTTTTGTGCATCTTTGCTTTTTAAAGTATCAGCAGTATTTGTTGTATGATTTTGTCAAACAATATCACTGAAAATACCACTAAATTGTGATTAACAGTTTTTAAAGCACTTTCATACACCAATCTTATTTGAGCTACATTGGAACACTCACGTTATCATTGTTAAGATCACAAATGACCAACTCTTGACATAAGAAGGCAAGGGATGCCCTGGTTACTGCGTTAAAGAGCTATAGAGACAAAATTAGAAGCCAGATCCCAGGACAGCTTCAGTTCAGTGTTCTTTCTCCAAAATGTTGGAAAGTTTTCCATTAGGAATGAGTGACAGGAGGGGGATGTTGGAAAGGTCACAAAATCCTTGTTATTTACATATTAATGTCATATACAGACATCATCTCTTATCTCCTCCCTGGATCTGTCAACATATGATCCAGTTCTGGGAGCAAGCAGTGTGGTAGGGCTGATAGGGACGACTGTAGATGAAGGTTCCAAGGTAAGGACAGGTTCCCTTTCTGAGCTGTCCATAGAAGCTTCTGTGCCTTTGGCAAGAGGATCTTCTCTCTCATCATCTAGCATAGCTTCTGTGGGTTTTAGACCATTGGAATTGGTACTAGTATCTTCTGCAAGATAATTAGCTTATTCTAGAGATAACTTGACTCAAGAGACAGTGCTGGTAAGTCTTCTCTATACTTCAGCTTTGAGTCAGTGGGTTTCTTGTCTCCCGTGGAGGAGGCTCTCTTTAGGCTGCCATCTTTTCTTACCCATTACCATTGCTTTTTAGGGTTCTACTCAGTGTACATAGAGTACCATCTTAGGACTTTGTTTCTAAAGGCTCAGGATAGCCAGAGTTCAGGTCACCTTTGCTCTACTGTGGAATGTCCTGGTAAACTTGTGCCTTGGGAGGCTGCCCATGCTTGGGTACACAGCTTAGGTAAGCGGCTGCTTAGTGTTTTGAAATGCCTGTTTCCATTCAGAAGATTGGGTATTTTGCTTATTCTCTGTCATATGCAGAACTGGAGCTTTAGCTGGAATTAATTTTATATTTGCAATTAACCCTGAATTTGTGTGTGGATGTGTGATGTGGAAGGTGTATGTATGTTCTGTTCTTATAAGGGGTGAGATAGTCAGGGAAAATTTACCTGGAGAGAAGGGGAGGATGGAAATGACCTGGTAGGTCTATGTGGCTGGAAGAAAAAGACCCAGTTAGGATGATCAGGGTTAAACTCTGGGTTCACCAGCCCACAGACAGTGACTGGTTTTCATTCACCTTGCCATCCCCAATTCCTTACCAGAATTAGTGCTCAGTAAATGAGGACCAGGGAGGGACCAAATGTTCATATGAAACATGTTCCTGTTCAGATTACTGGACACAGTCTTTGTCCTCCTCCAGGGAAGCTCTGACTTAGAATCCCTAATCTTAATGCTTCTTCTTAATGTCTCCATGTGTTCCGTGGTATCCCTAGACTTCTCTGCTCCTGCTATTTCTCCTGCCCCCTCATCTCCTTCCCTCTCATCAGCCTCTCCAGGTCAGCAAATCTGGATTATATGAGTGTTCCCTCAGGTTCCATTTTTTTATCTTAAACAGAAGCCTTTGCAAACATTTTTTCCTAGTCTGAAAGAGGATGAATCACAATCTACTGGGCAGGGAAGATCTGGATAATTACTCAGGGGAAAGCCTGATGCAGGTTTCTCGAGTCTGTTCTCCCAGTTACTGCTTCCATCTTAAGAAGTAAGTCTGCATCTACCTGAGAGTAGGTCAAAAGAGAAAATATAGCCTAGACAACTCTACCTTTCCAGTACAGCATAGTTGGTCAGAGATAGAAGGAGGCAACTTGGTGCAATAGAAATGTCATGGAATTTGAAGTAAGGCAGATGGGAGTGCAAATCCTGTCTCTGTTATTTATTATCAGGAGCCTTGGGCAAATAACCCCACCCCTTTGACTCCCATTTTGCCCCTTGCATGTAATATTTCTTCACCTGGAAGGTGACTGTGACAGAGAGAATATAGATATAATATCCCTGACACAGAGTATTTGATAAACAAATGGTATCTAGGATGATCATGATTAATAGTAACCTCTCACCTTCCTGTAAGTCTGATTTCTTTCAGGACTTTGGATCTACTTGATCCCATTATGATTTGAAACTAAGAATCAGAGCCACTCTTGGGTCAGATATAGAGTGGTTATGAGACCACAGGGCAAGTCATCCAGAATGCTTAGTCCTCTGGTGATCTACCAAAGAACATGGGAATGTGGGCCTTACAGAATGCATAACTCAACTACTTGCTTCTGGGTCTTAAAAATGAAAACAAGGGCTTTCCCCAGCCAACAGTTGGACTTATCCCAGATAGTCTTGGAGACCCAGGCTGAGACTCTGCCCTGAAGTTAGAGGAACCCCCAAAATGGTTGCTAGCCACCTTCATAGGAACCTCTCATGGACTGGAATCTTGTTTCAGTCCTCTGTCTTCTCTAGGATCAAGCAAAGAAGTTGGAGAGAGGGGGAACTTAGTGTCTGTTGACATTGGAGCTTCCAGTGAATAGCCAAGAGATGAAACATAATATCCATCTTTAAAGTCCTTTCATTAGAGAAAGTGTGTGTTTGTTCACAAAACACATATTTGAAGAGGGTAGGGGTCAGTGTTTTGAGAAAGGGTAAGCATATTTTTCACTACTTGACAGATGGGGAGCTCAAAGCCAAGAAAGAACAGATATAGACCTGAGAGAGGGACAGTGGTTTGCTGACTCTTATTTCTAAGCTCTCCTCTTAGAACCCAGTATCTAGTGTCCCAGACAAACATGAGTCTGGGAATAGCTATATCCTGTCCTGGGCCAGTGGGTCTGCCTGTTGCATTCTGGGATGAGTATTTTCCCAGAGCAAAGACATTGGTTTGAAAAGTTGGGCTTCCTACTCACAGGGCCCATAGTTGTACCATAGGGGCTCTGACCTACTTTCCTACTTGGAAGAGGTGGTGGCCCTTGTCCAAGGCTTGACCTTCCGTTGCTCTGCTTGTTGTATTCCACATCTTCCTCTTTCTTAGATTCATTCTTTTGATAATTGGAGAATTCTTTAATTCATGGTCTGTGGAGGTAAAGTTCTCTGAATGCTAGAAGGCTTGAAATATATATATAAATTTTTGCCTTTCTTTTTGAATGTCAGTTTGATGGGAACCAATTCAAAATAATATCCTATCCATACTCAGTGAGGGTGGTCCTTTCTCTCCTCACACTCCAGTGTTGCCAATGAGAAATTTGGTATCGATACGTACCTTTGTAGGTAATTTGTTGTTTCTCTTTTCAAGCTTGTACTATTTTGCTCCTCACTAACTTTGATGTTCTGAAATTTCACCACAATATACAAGTTTAGTTTAACTCATCTTGCTTGACACTTGAACCCTTTTCAATTTGAAACCTGTGTTTTTAGCTCTGAGACTTTCGTTTTTAGCTCTGGGATTTTTTTCCCCTTAAAATTTCACTTACTTTTTTCTCTCTGCTGTTTTTTTTTTTCTCCTTCTAAACACCTGTTAGACATATATCAAGATATATCAATATATATCTTGATCCATCCTCCTTGTTTCTTAACTTTTCTTTCATATTTTGAAGGTCTATTTAAAAAAATACTTACCATTGAAGTACAGTAGACATACAATGTTTTATTAGTTTCAGATGTACAACATAGTGATTAATAATTCAAGACAATACTCAATGTTCACCACAAGTGTAGCCACCATTTGTCACCATACAATGTTATAATACTGTTGACTAATTTCCCATGCTGTACTTTTTGTCTCTGTGACTTATTTTATAACTAGAAATTTGTACCTTTTAATTCCCTTCACCTATTTGCTCATTTCCTCACCTCACCCTTCTCCCCTCTTGCAACCACCAGTCTGTTCTCTATATTTATGAGTCTGTTTCTGGTGTTTTGTTGTTGTTGTTTGTTTTGTTTAGATTCTGCATATAAGTGAAATCATATGGCATTTGTTTTTCTCTGTCTGACATATTTCACTTAGCATAATGCCCCCTAGGTCCATCTCTATTATTGCCGATGGCAAGATCTCACTCGTTCTACATTTTTGTTCTGCATCCTAGAAGAGTTCCTTGACTTGTTACTTCTGTTTCCTAAATTACAATCTGCTATTTAGCTCCTCTATTCAGTTTTTTGTCCAATGATCAAAATTAATTTAAAATATCTTAAATATATTTATGGATCTCATAAATAGCGTATCGCATCTCTTGAAAATTCAGCATATTTATTCTAAATTTATCTTTGCTCTATTTCCTCAGGTACTAGTTCTATTGAGTTTGGTGTTGGGCTTTCTAAAATATTTAGTGATTCTTGCTAATCTTTTTTTCTTTGTATTTGAAAATCCCTATTTTCCTCTCTGCTTGACCTACCATACTATATTTCCAGTTAACATGGAGAGGATCATGCATTCTTTTGAAAATGTTTGCTGGCAACTTGTCTTCTGGGTATCAGGAAATTGCTGTCCTCCCTAGTGTCTGGTACACCCTCAGCCTCTCTGACTCTAGCCCCACACTCTCTGCTTTAGCCAGTGGGCACTGTCCCTGCTGTCTGTTGCTTAGCACAAGAGGAACAGTGGTGAAGCCTTAAATGGCAAGGAACTCCAAACCTGCCCCTGGTGAATACTTCAGGGGTTTCTCCTGGTATTCTGCCTCAGTTACCCATGAGTTGGCTTCCCCCAAATGTTTTTACTTTATAAGCAATTCTTGCCTCTATGAATTTGGGATGTGGTTTCATTCTGGTTTTGCTTCTGAGTTAGACTGTTCTTGTCTATGATATTTCCTTAAATTTTCTGTTTCACCATGGAAACTTTTCTTAGTTTGCAAGGATGTTTTGTACATTTAAAAATACATTTTTAGTTATTTCGTGGGATTTTAAGGGGAAGGCAGGAAATATTTATGTGATCCATCAGTCATCACTCTCCTCCACCCCCTTCCTTCCCTGCCATTTTTCTGTTTCCTATGCATGGAAGACATAGGCTTTTAAAAGTTTCTTTTCGGTTGGTTACATCATCTATTGTAACATAATAAGAAATATCATTGGAACCAGATGCTGATCAGAGTATAACACAACAAACTTTTTTGTGATGGGCTGTGTTGGGGAGGCTCCTCTGAGGTAGCGGGAGAAGTGTCTGAGGGCAACATTCCCTAGTCTCACTTTCTAGTACAGGGGTCAGCAAACTTTTCTGTAAGGGACTTGATAGTAAATATTTTAGGATTTATGAGCCACATAATCTCTGTCACAGTTACATCTCTGCTGTTATAGAATAACAGCCACAGACAGTATACAAAGTATACAAAGAAGTCAGTTTCAAATAAAACTTCCTACAAAATCAGTTCTGTGGACAAATTTGACTTGAACTGTAGTTTGCTGACCCCTGCTCTAGTGTAACCTTGCTGATTCAATTTGGGATCTAGAGCATTATTTAGAATATAAACTATTTTTTCAGATCAGAATTTTATGAGAAAGTTGATCCATCAAGTAAACCCCACATACAGAATTTCAATATCAACATAATATTAGAAATGTCACTTATCTTTATGTTTACGTCTTGAGTTATTTTCAAAGTCAAACATCATTGGAGAGCTTGAACAAGATTGTGGCCTGGGTCATATGTGAAAATACTGTCCTCTGACGGAGAATTGATAGATGTTAAGGAAACTCTCTCATGAATACTCACTTATGAATTTCTGAAATGCTGAAATGGAGAAGGACCAGCATCCTTCATACCACATAAATAAACTCTGTGCAGGGGGATGTGTGGGTAGGAGCTGATGGTAGGGTAGAAATGACAGTAATGTGAATCTGCCGGTAAATAAAAAGACTCTGAGAGCCACAGTGAGAAAGATGAGAGGTCATTTTGAAGGACGCTACTTTGGCAAGAAAATGGCTCCTCTGCACTGCAGAGAAGTTTGTATAACAGTCTGGCCCTTCATTTTACATTTATGGAGTGGAAAGCCTTGCCTAAGGTGACATAGATGAATCAAGACTCAGACTGAGGCCTCTGATTTTCCAGCTTGTTGCCTGTTCCATGACAGACAATGTTCACAGATATCCTTAAGAGAAAAAAGTAAAAAAAAATCACTGGGGAAGATGAATTACAATCCCCCTTTCACTGTAGTTTCTTTTCTGTTAGACAGTTGGGGTGGAAATCATGATTCTCAACTCTGACTATGGATTAGAATCACCTGGACAGCTTTAAAATAGTTTCTACACCCAGGTTCAATAGGAACCAAGTGAATCCGTCTTTCTAGGAGGGGCCTAGGCTTCAGGATTTTGAGTTCCCCATGTATTTCTAATGTGTAGTCAGAGCTAGACAGCATTGGTCTGTCATTCATAGCTTTTAGTTTGTGCGGACTCTCCTGGATTCAGTTTCTGTATTTCACTTTGTGGTGATGGTTGTGGATGGCTGAGTGTGCTTCTTCCCTATGAATTTCAGTTGGTCCTGAGTGGACTGTTTGGGAGTTGCCAAGATTTTTTATCCTTCTAGGTTACTTCATTCTGCCTTGACCTTTGTCATATACCATCTTATGTCTTCCCTCTTCTTCCTTTCTATTTATTTTGATCAGTTTCTGTCATATTTCATTAGTCCATTTGGTAGAAGAGAGATAGTTACTGGCCTAAGCATGGCCTGGTGAGTCAGGCAAGGTGAGAACTATTCCTGCATGTCCTGAGGCGGCTCCCTGAAATCTTTATTTACCTTCCTCTATCGCCTCCCTCCGATCAGTTCTTTCCCCTTAAAAATTCTTTGCTTTTCTCAACTGTCAAATTTGTTTCTTATTTGTTTCATATAAGACACTTGTCATTGTCTCCTCTGTTCTCTGACATTATGGGAATATAGTGATCATATCACTAAATATTAAAGAAGACCATATCATCAAATATTGAAAGCAAAGCAAGGATTTACCATTAACAGTTGTTTTCCTTTTAACTCTTGTCCAACTCTGTCAACTTTATGGAGAGTAACCTTGAGAACTGAGTGAAATTGTGTATTCATCATTCACCCAAGTCAGTGATCTATAACTAAATAACCATGTACGTGAGTCAGCTACTTTCTTTACAAAGAAAGGGACTGTGTGTGTGTGACTTGAAAAAATAAAAAGTACTATGGCCACCTCAATAGTTTTGTCCCCGCATTGTTAGAGTAATAATTTTAAATTAAAAGTTTTCCAGCTGTTTGGGCTTGTTTAATTTGGACACTCTCAGGATTTGGATTATGTGTCCAGATTTTTCTATGCAATACCTGAACATACATTTAGGAGCTAAAAATGCTTTAATGCTGATGGTAATGGTGTTTCTGAGGCCTTGATGTTGCTGTATCCACGGTGCACTGTAACCATAATGAAGGTTAAAAATAAAATCTAAACCATTTATTCAATCATTCATTCAACAAATTTTTTAATTTGAGTACTTATATGTGCTAGGAGTTAATTATGATGTATGAAGATAATTCAAAGTAGGTTTTTTTAAAAGCTTTGCAGTAAACTCTTATCAAAGTTTTTGGCATTCATGAGGTAGAGGTATATGTGTGTGTGTATATATATATATATATGTATAATATATATATATAATTAAAATGAAAGTATTCTAAAAGTAAATATTGTCTTAAGTATAAAAGGATTTCCACCAATAAAATTGATTATGGCTTTAAGCTGTTTGACTGTTGACCCTCACTTTATCCAGCTGGCTTCTCTCTCTTTTTTTTTTTTTACAGTATTTTTTTATTAATTTATTTTTTTATTTAAACATATAATGTAACCCCACCACCCTCTCCCAACCCCCCCTCCCCCCCACCCCCCTCAGTTTGTTTTATGACATTAAGAGTCTCTTTTGGTTTGTCTCCCTCCCAATCCCATCTTGTTTCATTTATTCTTTTCCTACCCCCTTAACCCCCACCCCCATTGCATCTCCACTTCCTCATATGATCATATGATAGTTGTCTTTCTCTGATTTACTTATTTTGCTAAGCATAATACCCTCTAGTTCCATCCATGTCATCGCAAATGGTAAGATTTCATTTCTTTTGATGGCTGCATAGTATTCCATTGTATATATATACCACCTCTTCTTTATCCATTCATCTGTTGATGGACATCTAGGTTCTTTCCATAACTTGGCTATTGTGGACATTGCTGCTATAAACATTTGGGTACACGTGCCCCTTCGGATCACTACGTTTGTATCTTTAGGGTAAATACCCGGTAGTGCAATTGCTGGGTCATAAGGTAGCTCTATTTTCAATTTTTTGAGGAACCTCCATGCTGTTTTCCAGAGTGGTTGCACCAGCTTGCATTCCCAACAGTGTAGGAGGGTTCCCCTTTCTCCACATCCTCGCCAGCATCTGTCATTTCCTGACTTGTTCATTTTTGGCTTCTCTTTCTTGAGATAGTTTACAGGATAAAAGCTACAGATTTTGGTAATCCTATTACCAAAATTTGTGATTACTTTTGAAAACTGCAAGTTCTAGTCCTCTACAAACCACATATTTATTTATTTATTTATTTATTTATTTATTATTTTATGGGAGTTGGGGAGAGGGAGCTTGGAGGAATGGCAGAGGAAGAGGGAGTAAAAGAACTAAAGCCAGCTCCACACCCAGCACAGAGCCCAATGCAGGACTCAGTCTCACAATCCCCAGATCATGACCTGTGCCGAAATCAAGAGTCATATGCTTAACCAAGTGAGCCACCCAGGGGCCCCTACATACCACTTTTAAATGTGTTGGATGCCTACTGATTTTTTTTCAGGATACTAGATTAATAACCACTGTTGAATAAAAAATAGATCTATCTTCCAAAATGACATTGCAAGAATTTCAAAATTGCTTGTAAGTCATGTAAGAGGTGTTAGACTGCGTCTACACAGTAAGAAATGTGCAGTGAGTAAGTAGCCAGAGGGCTCAATCAATATAGATCTCCAGCCTGTATGATTAAGGATTTAAAAAAAGGGGGAGCTTTTTTTCTTCATCACAAGAGGGTTTATTTTAAATGAAAACCAAATACCATTATAAATAAAGCAAGGTGGGTTTCTTTTTAAGCAAAATAGAGAAATTCTTTATCTTGCACTGTCTGGGAATGGAGAGCCCCATCTTAATGAATTTGATAAGGAACTGAAATTTGCTACTGCAAATGCCACTTATAAAGACTGTTTTGTATTGGACAATCCTGAGAGTAATATCCATGTCCACTCTTAAGCATAATGTACTGAATAAAATGAGTTTCTTAATGTTCAATATTGTTAGCATTGACAGTTGGTAGTGAGCCTAACTTGATGTGTATAAATATTTATTAGGGTAGTAAATGGTTCTGGATGTCTTTTTAAAAAAGATTTTTATTTTATTTATTTATATATTTTAGAGAGAGAGGATGTGTGGAGGTGGAGGGAGGTGCAGAGGAAGAAGGAAATAGAGAATCTTCTGCAGGCTCCACACCTAGTGTGGAGCCTGAAGTAGGTCTTCATCTCACGGCTCTGAGATTATGACCTGAGCTGAAGTCACGAATCAGATGCTTAACTAACTAAGCCTCTCAGGCACCCCTAAAAATGACTTTTCAAAAAGATTTTATTTATTTATTTGAGAGAAAGAGAATGCACATGGGAGAACACAAGCAGGGGGAGTGGCAAAGGGAGAGGGAGAAGCAGGCTGCCCGCTGAACAGAAAGTTCAGTTCCAGGACCCCGGGATCATGACTTAAGCTGAAGACGGACACTTACTTAACAAACTGAGCCACCTGGGCACCCCTCTGAAAAAGATTTTTAATTGTAAAAATACACATCTTAACCATTTTATGTGTGTTTGGTAATATTAAGTATATTCACATTGTTGTGCAACAAATCTCTAGACCTTCTCTTCTTGTAAAACTGAAACTCTATGCCCATTAAACAACTTCTCATTTCTCTCTCCCCAGCCTTTGACAACCACCATTCTACTTTGTTTCTATTAATTCAGACTACTTTAGATACCTCTTGTAGGTAGAATCAGAGAGTAGTTGTCTTTTTTTTTTTTAAGATTATATGTATTTATTTGACAGAAAAATAGAGAGCACAAGTAGGCAGAGTGGCAGGCAGAGGGAGAGGGAAAAGCATGCTCTCCACTGAGCAGGGAGCCTAGT
Source organism: Taxidea taxus jeffersonii (assembly GCA_003697995.1). NCBI lineage: Eukaryota > Metazoa > Chordata > Mammalia > Carnivora > Mustelidae > Taxidea > Taxidea taxus. The sequence continues at coordinate 39,978 of RCUC01124654.1, read as the reverse complement.
GCAGCACTGGATCCCAGGACCCTGGGATCATGACCTGAGCTGAAGGCAGCCATTTAACTGACTGAGCTACCCAGGCACCAAAGAGAGTATTTGTCTTTTTGTGACTGGCTTATTTCACTTAGCTTGATGTCCTCAGTGTTCTTCCATGTCATAACCTGGAACAGAGTTTCCTTCTTTTGTTGAGAAATAATTGACATACAGTACTGTCTGAGTGTAAGGCATACAGCATGATGGTTTGAATTACATATATTGTGAAATGATTACTGTAATAGGCTTAACTAACATCCATCATCACATACAGATACAACAAAAAGAAAGAAGAAAATAAAATTGTCCTTTTGATGAGAACTCTTAGGATTTATTCCTTCAACAACTTTCTCATATATCACACAGCAGTGTTAGGTATAATCATTATGTTGTACATTACGTCCCTAGTACTTATTTGTCTTATATCTGGAAGTTTGTACCTTTTGACCATCTTCCTCCAATTCCCAGACCTCCTACTCTGGTAACCACAAGTCTCATTCCTCCTTCTATCAGTTTGTTTTGTTTTGTTTTTCAAGATTCCCCATATAAAGAAGAACATACAGTATTGTCTTTCTCTGTCTTATTTCGCTTAGCATAAGACACTCAAGATCCATCCATGTTGTCACAAGTGGTAGGATTTTTTATGGCTAAATAATGTTCCATTGTATGTTTATGCACAACTTCTTTATTCATTCATCCACCAATGGACACATAGGTTGTTTCTATGTCTTGGCTATGAACATGAAGGTACAAATATCTTTTTGAGTTAGTGTTTTTATTTCATATAGATATATTCTCTGAAGTGGAATTGTTGGCTCATATGGTATTTGTATTTTTAATTTTTTTGAGGAACCTCCATATTGTTTTCAGTGGTGGGTTATACCAATTTATAATCCTGCCAATAGTGCAGAAATGTTCCCTTTTCTCCACATTCATGCCAACATTTACCCCTTGTCTCTTTGATAGTGGCCATCTAATGAGCATGAGATGATATCTTCTATGATCCTAATTTTTATTTCCATAATGACTAGTGATGTTGACCATTGTTTCATGTACTTGTTGATCTTTTAAAGGCTGAATGATAATTCTATGGTATATATACACTGTGTCTTATTTATTCATTTATTTTGTGGTCATTTGGGTTTCTTCCACCTCTTGGCTATTGCAAATAATGCTGTTACTGTAAATTCCCAATAATAGTGCACAAGGGTAAGAGTTCCACCACATCCCTACCAGCACTTATTTTTAGTTTTTGTTTTTGGTTTAGGTAATAGCCATCTTAACAGGTGGGATATCTCATTGTGGTTTTGATTTGTGTTTCTCTAATAATTAGTGATGTTGAGCTTCTTTTAATATGGTTGTTGGCCATTTCTAAAACTTTAGACAAATGGAAAGTCCAGAATGTGTGTGTGTGTATGTGTGTGTGTGTGTGTGTGTGTGTGTGTGTGTGTAATTAACCCCTTATCAGATTTGCAAATAATTTCACCTATTCTGGGTGCTGGATATTCTTTGATCAGTTTTTATTTTTTATTTATTTTTTAAAAGATTTTTTTTTTAAATTTGACAGACAGAGATCACAAGTAGGCAGAGAGGCAGGCAGAGAGAGAGGAGGAAGCAGGCTCCCCGCTGAGCAGAAATCCCTATGCAGGGCTCGATCCCAGGACTCTGGGATCATGACCTGAGCGGAAGGCAGAGGCTTTAACCCACTGAGCCACCCAGGCACCCCTTTGATCAGTTTTTAATACATTGCCTATTACAAGACTATTAAATGTAACTCATTTCTTCATTCATTCATGGAACAAATATTTACAGTACCAGCACTATTCATATGCCTGACTTTAGTTTGCTCTCTATCCACTTTCTATTTCCTTGTCTCTAACTTGCTATGAGCTTTTAAACCAGGGAAGTTCTTACACTTGTATGCAAAATAGGAGTTCATAGGTCTACAAAGCTCTAAATGTCTTGCTTGTTATCATCACCTTCATGAAGTTTAGTACCTGAACCTAGTGTGGGGAATTCTCTTGACCCTTCCTATTTGTGTACTTGCTCATATATGTTTCTGATGCCTGTTAAGTTTAAGATAAATGAGTTGTTGTAACTTTCTAGAGTTCTTTTCTCTCTTGGAAGGAATAGAATTAGAGTGCCATAAGTATAGTTTTTTAGAGCATATTGTTGAGTTTCCTTTCGTTAAAATCTCTAGGAAAGAGAATTTAAGTTTTTATCAGTAATTGGCAGAAACAGTCCTTTCTACTTGGGTTTTGTTGTTGTTGTTGTTGTTGTGTGGGTAGCATCAGTATTAATGTAGTTTTGGTGTGGTGAAAATTGTTACTCTCTATGTCAGCATATCAGTGAGCTTTATGGGCCATTCCCTAGTTCATCAAGGTATTTGTCAAATATACAGCCATATGTGATTCAGTCTTTGGTCTTTCAAACCAAAAGATTATATTTATATTTATATTTGTGTTTATATTTATATTTATACAAATATACCTAGACAAATTTTTTTTCTTCTTTTTGTTGTATCTGTATGTGATGATGGATGACGGATTTGTACCTTCATGTTCATAGCCAAGAGGTTTGAAAAAAAAAAACCTTATCCTTTGTCAGATCACATGTCTCATATTTTTGGTTTGCAGAATATGGTCACTGTAAATGTATATAATGAGAAATAATGGAAACGTGGACAGAGGTTGCTGCCTCTATCCCATGGAAGATATTCTTTCCCATGTTCCCCTATAGTGAAGTCCCCTCCCCTCTATCAAAATGTGAGAAGTGGTGGGGCACCCGGGTGGCTCAGTTGACTAAGTGTCTGACTTTTGATTTCAGCTCATGTCTTAATCTCAGGGTCATGAGTTCAAACCCACTCTGGGTGTGGAGCCTACTTAAAAGAATAAAAAAAGTGAGAAGTGGGGATAATAGGTATTTGTTGTCCTCACTTCTCCCCAACCCATGCTCAGTGCAGTGAGCATTGCAGAAGCTTCTATTACTGCTAGAAATGTCTTTCTTCTCTACCCATTGCCCCTTGGTGATGTTATGCCTTGATAAATAGGAGACTGCAGAGGTAACGAAACTTTAGTACAAAGGATCCCAGAACCCTATTCTTGGGACTATCATATCATTTTATTTTGTATTGTTCTTAGCACGTGTACCTGAACTTTAATTCATTTTATCCTTCCCTGCACCTCAACCAGATCTTAAATACCTCGAGCCAAGGAACTAAATAATATTTGTCATCACATCTGTCTCTAGGGTTTAGCTCTGTGCCTGACACTGAGTGGTTGCTGGTGAATGAACAAATAAATGAATGAATGTGCCCCGGTATCATTGGAACCTTTCACTGACCTTGGCGTTGCCGGGTTTTCATTTGTACTGGGAGCTGATTTATAGGTTTTCCTTTCAGAAATATAAACGTCAGTGTGAAAATCAAAAGCCAGAGGAGAATGAACTTGTGCCCTGAAAATCAGTAAGAGGGAACTTCTATAAGAGCGAGAAGTATGGGCCTGGGGCAAGGGGCAGAGCTGAAATAACTGACATGATTTGTTAAGGAAATGGGAGAATGCCCAGGGCCCAGGGTTGACAGCAAAACATTTTTTATTTTAAAGTATTGATTTCTATTAAACAAAGGAGTTTCATGTTAGTATATGAACCTTTTTATTCCTTTCCATCTACCCAGGATGCCTTCTCTTCACTATTTCAACCACTTGGCATTTTAAACTTTATAGACCCATAATATATAGATAAAACTTTATCCATTGGCTCTTTTTTTTTTCCCAAAAGATTTTGTTTATTTGTTTGAGAAAGAGAGTAGAGAGCGTAAGCAGGTGGGTAGGGGTAGAGAAGGGCAGAGGGGGAGGGAGACACAGACACCGCGCTGAGCAGGGAGCCTGATGTGGGGTTCGATCCCAGGACCCTGAGATCATGACCTGAGCCAAAGGCAGACGCTTAATGACTGAACCACTGAGGTGCCCCTATCTATTGACTCTTACTAAGAAAGCATTTGAGCTTTTGTTGCCTGTCATAAGAGAAGGTTATGGGATAAAATGAATCCATTCACTTGACATTTTTATCCTTACACATGTGTGCTCCAGAAATGAGGGTTTTAGTTTAAAAATGCAGTATTATCGTTGCATTTTTTAAAAAGATTTTATTTATTTATTTGACAGAGATCACAAGCAGGCAGAGAGGCAGGCAGAGAGAGAGGAAGGGAAGCAGGCTCCCTGCCGAGCAGAGAGCCCGATGCGGGACTCGATCCCAGGACGCTGGGATCATGACCTGAGCCGAAGGCAGTGGTTTTAACCCACTGAGCCACCCAGGCGCCCTTATCATTGCATTTTAAATATGAAATAGTACATAATCATTTACTTTACTTTTTTCTCCCCCCTGAAATCACGTGTTTGTATTATCAGAAAGGGAATTTAGTATTTGAGGACTCTATTTCTTGTAGAGCTAGACCCTCATAGTCATCTTGCCCATGGTGATCCTACAGACAATGAAAGGTGAGACTGGCCGTCAGTCACCCTGAGAGCAGCAAGTGCTACCAGTGACTTTTAGTGAAGGTTCTGGTCACAAACAGGCTCTTAAGTGGATGGTGACATAAAAAAGACATTCCTCTTCCTCATCCGTACTACAAATCAGATAATTTTTGAGTACTTTTACTATTAACATTTCTATTGTGAAACAAAAGAATTTTACCATATAAACCTGACATCAACTCACATAAACTAGTGTAATTTTTTTTACTGGCTGTGCTATCTGAATTTGCTGGAGATTTTTTTTTTAACATTTTATTTATTTATTTGACAGAGAGAGAGATCACAAGTAGGCAGAGAGGCAGGTGGGGGGTGGGGGGAAAGCAGGCTCCCCGCCTAGCAGAGAGCCCGATGCGGGGCTCGATGCCAGGACCCTGAAATCATGACCTGAGCGAAAGGCAGAGGCTTTAACCCACTGAGCCACCCAGGCGCCCCTGCTGGAGATTTTTATGTCAGAAATTTTCCACTTCAAAGAGGTTGTGTTGTGAATATAAATTAGTTTCAATGAGAAACATACTATACAGGTAAGGGTGCCACTGGACTAAATGGCAGAATTACATTAATGATTACATTGTTTTTTGAATTATACTTATCAATGAAAATATTGTTAATGAACTAAAATGAATAATCTTAGGGAGCTATACAATTACTATTTGATTTAAGTAGATGCATTTAAAAAAACTGAATTATTTTTGAAACTGGTGTCTTTCTCACAGCAGAGATGGGCATCAAATAAAGCATTCTTTTTATGCTGTGAAAAGTTCTCCTCACATTTCATGGTGTCAGAACATTGTGCCACCCAGGGGATACAGTCTTTTGGTAGAGACCTGGGAGGTAGCGCTTAAACTTTCGAGAAAATTCCATATTTTTTTCTGTACCGTGGAAAAGCATAAATGGAACAAAGCATGTTCAAGTGCCTTGAAAAAATAAAATTCATTCTTTGGGCACGGTTTTTTGAAGAGTCATCCTAAAACTGTTATATATTTGTTTAACATAACAGGCCTATTGGCTGTGCTTGGTGTAACAATCTGTTATTTAGGTAGAAAGTTTCCTTTTATTTATTTATTTAAAAAAAGATTTTATTTATTTATTTTTTAGGAGAGAGTGAGTGTGGGTGGCGAGGGGAGGGGAGAGGCGGGGGAGGGGAGAGGTAAGGGGAGGGAGTAAGAATCTCAAGCAGACTCCCCACTGAGCATGGAGCCCAAAGTGGGGCTCAGTCCCAGGACTTTGAGATCATGACCTGAGCTGAAACCAAGAGTTGGATGCTCAACTGACTGAGCCCCCAGGCACCCCAGAAGTTTCTTTTAATATGATAATTGGTGTTGGGGCACCTGGGTGGCTCAGTGGGTTAAAGCCTCTGCCTTTGGCTCAGGTCATGATCCCAGGGTCCTGGGATTGAGCCCCCTCGGGCTCTCTGCTCAACAGGGAGCCTGCTTCCCTTCCTCTCTCTGCCTGCCTCTCTGCCTACTTGTGATCTCTGTCTGTCAAATAAATGAATAAAATCTTTAAAAAAATATGATAATTGGTGTTGAAAAACAAAAGACTCCTCAGTTCTGGGAAGTGAATTAGAAACTATTCCTTCATGTCAATGGTTACTGTAGCATCCCTTCCAGAAGTAAGTACTTAGGTATTAACCCCATCCATGTTTTAATAAATTGGAAATACTGTATAGATATACTGGTTTACTATTTTATCAGATTGTTAGTTTTCTGTCATAACTCTTTTAGAGGCTATGTTCTAAAATGCTCATAGGTTTGCATTCCCTTTTTTTAAGGAAAGATTTTATGTGTGGTTGTTTTTTTTTTTTTTTTTCTTAAAGATTTATTTATTTGAGAGAGAGAAAGAGAGAGAAAGAGCTGGGGGAGAGGGCACAGGGATAAAGAAACTCCAAGCAGACTCTACGCTGAGTGCAGAGCCCCATGTGGGGCTTGATCTCAAGACCCTGAGATCCCAACCTGAGCTGAAACTGAGAATTGGATGCTTAACCAACTGTGCCACCCAGGCGCCCCTTACTTTCAACTTACATATTTAACACACTGATAGTCAGCAAATATTTGCTGAGTTGCTGATTTGTGCTGAGATCTGAGGATCTCATAGGAACTTTCGTATGTTTCATTTAGCTAATTCTCATGACAATGCCATACGTAGGCTGGAACATTAGCATTTACAAATCTCTGAGTTGGAAAACATTTTATATCATAGGCCCTCGAATGACTCACTGAAAAAGAAAAAGCATTTGAAGACCCACAGTTGGCAAGTACACAAATGTCAGGCTGTATATGTGTGTGTAACTGCACACACACAAGATTGCGTCTAGGGTAAATATAACGTATTCTAGTCATCCATCATGAATACAAGATACAGTATTCTGTTGATACACTGCTATGTGTAGTAACAAGTATACTTGTGTCTCACATTATAGCTGTTTTCAGAGGGCTGGCAGTCTTGCACCTGGGTGGGCAGGAGGAGAGAGATTTACGATATATTTAAGACATAAGGTACAGAGTGTGCACATATGCACACATGGAGATGTGGGTTGTGGTGCATATGTGTGTGAGTCTGTCTGATTTTGCATGTTTGCCAAATCTCTAATCATTTATTGAATTCTAATTTTACATGAAAATTTAGCCCTAAGGTTTAAAATATATTTGAACATTAGGTAAAATTATGAAAACTTGTGGTTTTTAAAATAATTTTTTTCTTGTTTTCAGTGATAATGATGTCTACTTTAGAAAATGGTGCTTGTAGCTTAAACATTTTTTAAATTATGAAATATGAAATATAGATGTATATGGTAAAAAAATGCAAACACTGTGATGAAAATTAAGTTTCCCTTCTACCACAAAAGGGCCCCACTCCCCAGAGATTGTCAATGGTTCCTGGTGCACTGTACTAAAAGTTTTCCCTGTAATGATGTGCACATACAAATATAAATGTAGATATAAATAATTTTTAAAAGTGCAAATGAAAGATACTTTGCACATGATCATACTGCTATTTTTTCCCCTTGAGTTTCCCCCTAGAATCCTGTATAGATTTTCCTCATTCTTTTTGGACAATATGGAATTTTATTGTACTGATGACCTAATGTCTTAACTAGAACCTCACACGTAACAGACACTGAATAAACATGTGCTGACTTAATAAGTCAAATAATTGATGAAGAGGGACAGCTGACTGATAACAGACATATTTGGGGGCAAAAAAAAAACTAATAATGAATCAAACTAATAATGAGGTTCAACTCAGCCTTACAGACCTTTATCCTTTGGAGTCCACTTATTGGTGGGGCTCTGTTTAAAGAAATTCTTCAGCTCTGATCCCAGTAGTAATGAATCTCTCTCTCTCTCTCTCTCTCTCTCTCTCTCTCTCTCTCTCACACACACACACACACACACACAGATAGAAATGTCTCTTCTTAGAGAGCTGCTTCAGGCATATGAACACATTTTCAACCAGGTATTTTCTATAAATCCAGCTGACTGAGCCATACATTTGGAAATTTTCATTGTTGTCTGAATTAAGGACTGTTTTTTTTCTGCTCTGCAGTAAGAGCTCTTTGGTTAATGTAGTTTGGATGGGGTTGATTGGACACTGAGGTTCCATCTTCTTTCTGCATCTCACAAAGGTGTGGTTCATACTTAGATCTGTGATATGTCACCTTTCACTCATTTGTCTCCCATCTTAAAATATTTTGCCATTTGGGGTAGTGTGTATCAACTGACTTGGCAAATGTAATCAAATAAATTATACTTCAAAAAGAGTACTATTGACATATAAAATAGTTACGGGAATCTAAGACTCTTCTGTTTGCTAATGGTCCTGTGCTTGAACTTCACTCTTTTGGTTCCTAAAATTATTTTAGTAACAGAACCACATTGTCTCCAAGGCACCTGCTTTTCCCCCAGGGGAGAACGCAGTGTTTTGGACTTTCTAGTTGCTTCCAGCAGCAGAACAGAGCGTGAACCACTGCCCATCTCCTTGAATAGGAAAGGCATTAGAGCAAACAATGTCACAGTGCCCTCCTTCTGAACCCTGCCTATATATAAATGTGGAGTCCCCAAAAGGAAGGAGCAGCTGCTGGATCAGTGCAGGAAATGAAGAGGCTCTTTACATAGACCGGGTGCCTGTGGCTCCCATTGATTTGTTGATCAAAGCTGTCTGAAATGCTGCTAGGCAGGGATTTATCAGTGCCAGTCATGTGCCTGCAGGCTACAAGCCAGTCCCTTCTGTTTCCTAGATTGGAATCCAAAGGGGGTCACATGAGAAGAATGAGAAATGCTTGTCAGCTCAGAGGAATCTTCTACTGAGCTTTGCTGCAAATTTAAGGAGGTCTCTACTTGTTTGGGGGAAGAACCTAGATACCCTTCTCTGCTGAAAGTACCCAAAGCAAATAGTGCTAGCCAAGGTGATAGGAACCTTCACACTTGCATTTTAAAACTGAGGTTTCTACTGACTTAAAATTAGAGCTACTTAGTAATGGGATCCTGTGTAATAGAAAAATTCATCTTAGGAAGTTGGGACTATTGCATTACACTTGTTACTGAGAGGATACTTCATTGAAAGCACTGTACTCGGATGACCTTGCCTTGGCTTGGCTGAGATTAAATCCTACTTCTGATCTGCAAGGTCCTAACTTTTCCATGTCTACACTTCTTAGTAGTATACTGTATGTTGCAGCTGCCACCAGTGGTTCTCGACTCTGGCCCCTCCTTAGAATTATTGGGGGAGCTTTGAAAATGCTAGTGCCTTGGGGCTACTCATCTATCCCCCAACTCATATCCCTCCCATAAATGCCAATTTAACTGGTCTGGCTGGGAACTGAGTACCCATACATAGTCTTTAAAAGTCCTCCAAATGGTGCTGGTATACAGCCACTGTGTTTGAATCATGCTGGGTGGCTCAGGTGAGAAGCAGCTCAATCCAAAATCAGAAGGGCAGTTCAGAGCAGTTTCCATTGGAATTATTGATTTGGGGACTCACGCTTAATATCTCTGTTGGTTTTCTCTGTTTAGAGAACCTTAATGCATGTTGCTGGGACTTCCCTCCTGTGCCTCAGCGTCAACTGCTCCAAGTACCCTTCCCACGTCTCTCTGCCCCAGTCGATTCAGCATATGTCACTGGTCTATGTTTAGTCATAGCTTCCCAAACATACACTCCCAGTTTGATGCAAATGTGCCCAAGCTGACCGAAACGTCTTTATAGAGAGAGAGACACACACATGGAAAGAAAGAAAGAAAGAAAGAAAAAGAAAGAAAGGGCGGGCAGAGGCTTCCGATTCTGGGACAGTGGACCCACTTGCCCAATCAACATTATACATTGTGTAGTCTTTTACATTCTTTCAAGGACTTTTAGTAATGATTTTTTTTTTTATATAAAACTCATTCTTGACTCTATACTTCTATCTTGAAGATTGACATCTTTTTTCTCTCTTTTGCTTATAAACCACTGAGTGAATGATTTTATTTGCTTCAACTGTTTCTTTAAGCATAGCTGTCAGCCTGCACTATTGTAAAAATGTCCCATAAACAGGATGCCGTTCCTACATTTTGTCCACCCACATCACTTTGTTATATCCTCATTTGCTTCAAATACCCTAATGTAATTTGGTTAACTGTAAGAGAGAGATATGCCAGGGAAGTTTTATGATAGCCTATGCTTCGATTAAAGCCTTCAGAATACATTTTACCTCTGAAATATGCTGCTTAAAGAAAATAAACATTTATCCGTATTCAGAAAAATAGGCATACAGCAAAGTTAGCAGGATTACAGCCTCCAGACTGGCATTTTTGGAATGTAAATTCAGAATTAAAACTCTATAAAAGCTGTATCGCTATGCAAATGATGGAGAAAAAAGGACTATTAAATTATAAGCAAAATCTGGCTCTAATTTCACAGAGCATTCTTGCCTGTGGCAATGAGATTTTACATTTTAAAAGCTCCATTCTGTTGGTGTTTCCAGGGCATTTCCCTAAGATTGTTGAAGTCTACCCAAAATAATCTGAAGTATTTGTAAGAGAGGTCATGGCCATCACACAGGAAGTATTTAAAGAAAAGTTAAATACTACTGATGTGGACTCCCTTTTCATTTTTCCTGCCATGGAATTTCATATGGATATTGAGGTAATATAATAAAGACGTAAAGAAAGAGGTGAACTTTGGAGACTGACTGGATTCAGACTGTAGTTCTACCAATCCTCAGCTGTGAGACTTTGGCAAACTATTTTTTAGCCTCTCCTAACTCCAATTTTCCACCTCTACCTTGATTATTAACAATATGGATCTCATATAGTTGTGAGGGTTAAATTAGTTAATATAGTTCAAACATTTGGCATAGTGCCTGATAGAAAATAAATGCTCAACAGATACTTATTATTTAAGTAGTTCAATATTATAATCATTAATAATCAAAGAAGATTGATATTTTTAAACTTTATTTTATTTTTTAGATTTATTTGTTTATTTTAGAGGGGGTGGAGGGGCAGAGGGAAAGAAAGTCTTACTTAAGCAGACTCTACGCTGAGTGCGGAGCCTGACATGGGCTCAATCTCATGACTGTGAGATCGTGACCTGATCTGAAACCAAGAATTGGCTGCTTAACCAGTTGTGCCACCCAGATGCCCCCAGATTTATTCTCTTGATTCCACTGAGGAATGAAGACTAACCTTTCACCAAGAAAAAATAAAACTCAGAAGCTGAACCAAGATGGCAACAGAGGAGGGTCCTGAATTCCCTCCTTCCAATGATGCACTAAATAGTGTAGGTACCTGTGGAGAAATTGCCTCTGAAAGAAAATCCAGAAACTGGTTGAGTGACTCCTAGACATCAAGCAGCTGAAAAAATACTTAGGTCAAATTGGGTAGTATAAGCTGAAACACACTCTTGTCATAAATCCTACCACTGACACAGCATATACAGTAATGGAGAGGAAACATCCAACTCCCAGCATCTCCCCAGGGCACGGAAGGTTTGGATCACATATCTAGCACTTCAACTTTTACGGCTACTACTGCAGAGGGACAGGCCCCCAAATCACACAGCTCTGAAAGCCAACAGGACTTGCATTGATGAGTCCCATAAGACTATAGCAAACAAAGAAGCAGTTGTTAACAGGGAGCAAGCACTGGCAGCTGGCTATCCGCCCAGGGCATAGAACAGAGGGAGCGGATAAAAATGCCCACCTCCCAGTCTTTCTCTGGAAGGGGTTTGATTGCATACTTTACAATTGCTCCCTGAGGGTCTGGGTTATAACTAGCATGGTACTGACTGAGCTCCTTCCTTGAGCCCCAAAGAGGGTACATCCTCTCACTTGATCCAACCAGAAAAGCAAGTTGCCAGCATCTTTCTGGAAGGAGCTTGTCTACACCTCTGGCTCCCCAACTTTTATGACTACTTACTTGAGGAATAGGCTCCTTATCACCCAGCTCTGATAACCAACAGGGCTTGCATTTATGAATCCCACCGGACTATAGCAAACAAAGAAGTAGCTTTTAAATGGGTATAGGAGCACCCCCAGTTGGCTATACACCTGGGCTCATGCAGAGGGCAAAGGCAAAAATGTCCTTCTCCCAGTTTCTTCCTAGAACAGGTTTGACTGCATAGTTTCCCAGCTGCTGCCTGAGGGTCTGGCTTCTGGTCAGCCAGCATCTGGGTGCTGACTGCAGATCTTCTCCTTTGGGACACTGATGAATCTTGGCACACACTCAACTACTGGGAGCTACTAAGAAAACAGATGGTGGCTTGGACAACCACAGAAGTTTGAGAGGCAAATAGGAGCTCGGGCTGGGCTGTTCAACAAAGTTCTTTCCTGAAGGAGATCAATCTGTCAAGATGACTGTTTTATCTAATATACAACACAGAAAGTCAAGGAAAAGAAAGAAACGGGAATATGTTCCAAACAAAAGAACAAGGTGAATCTCCAGAAACCTTAATGAAATGGAGATAAATTATTTACAGAATAGAGAATTCAAAACATGGTGACAAACATACTTGGCAAAGTCAGGAATGGAATGTGTGAACAAAGATAGAAATGCAACAGAGATAGAATATCTAAAAAACAAAAATAAATAAAATGAATTTTATTTTAAAGAAAACTTAAATAACAAACAAAAATAAATAAATGAAAAGTACCAAACAGAAATAAAAAAGATGAAGAATACAACAATTGAATTGAAAATTGAGTAGAGAGTTTCAACCACAGCCTTGACCAAGGGGAGGGAAGCATGTGGTATTCTTTTCTCAGGTCCTCTTTACTCCATGAACTGCACCCTTTTTACTCCATATATGACAATACTGTCTATTAAGGATTATATGGGTTATGCCCTGAGATTATGACTCAGTTATTTGTTTTCTTAAGTGTTACTCCCTATTTTTAGTTTCTTAATCAAATAGTAAATAATTGGCCAGATAGTCAAATTTGAACTTAGAGATTTATCTGTAAACCCCGCCATAATATATGACTTACTTATAGCAGTGCTGCTGGTGATTATTAGTTACATGTAATCCGATCCATGGAAACAGAGGAACAAGAAAGAAGAAAAGGAATGCTGTTCACCTTTTAAATGTCAGTCCCACCTTCAAAATCAGCCATCTTGGGTCAAATAGATTTAGATTATAGTGGTATGCTCTAGTACAGAGGAGACATCTGACCACATGTGGCAGATTAAACACATGGGTATACCTCTGCTCCTTCACAAAACTGTTGCATATGACAGCAAAGCAATGAAGAAGGCATAAATGTACCAGAACAGAAGGGGAGAGGAAATACTGGAAGATAAGGGATGTCGACAAAATTTAAGAGCTGGAAATTGCATGAACTGATCCTAACAGTCATAGCACACTGAACACAGCAGAAAAGCCTTCAGAGAGGGAAGACAGAGAGGGGCCAGTTCATACTGGCTGCAGAACAACAGAAGGACTATGCAGGAACTGGGGCCACAAAGAAGCCCTGAAGGACTAGTTCACAGTCTTCATAGGAGCAGTCAGACCTCCAGGTCCTCTCTGCAACATGCACAAGTTGCAGCTCACCCTCTTCGTCCCTCTTCCTCCTCTCTCCCCCTCTCCTCTCCTCATCTCTGTCTTCCTCTTTACTCTGGGATGAAGAAGTCACTGGATTTTCTTGGGTCTATAGAGCTGGCCTGGGCATACATGCATCATATATACATATATAGAAATGAATAATACGTCGCCTCAGAGTTGGCTGTTTGATGCAAATTTTGTTTCATGTGGGGTATTCCATTTCCCAAACTCTGAAGCCACAATGACATGGACTTGTGACACAAACTGTCCCTGTCTTGCTTGAATCTAGGACACTGAGACTACAGGTGAGGCGGGGGGTTCTGATTAATCTTTAAAAGATAGCTGTCATTGAAATAGAAAATGAGCATGTTAAAAAATCAGTAGTTATTCATGGATCTGTTTGATACAATAAATCAGTAAATGAATTTACATTCTAATTAAGGAGGTCCAATCACCTTGACCTCTCAGAAATCTCCTAGGGCTTAGTATTGGAAAGGACTTCAATATTAAATATCTTTGAAGGTCTTTGATGTATGGGGTTGTGGGCAGCACTTGATATTTATATTATTTATAGTATTATTATTTCCACATAGTTTAAATCAGGGCAGTGATTTAAATCTAAACTATTCAATATATCATTTCTAACAAAGGCTTTTCCAGAACAGAGGTTATAGATATTTTTAACAGGTCCTTTGGCAAGGCTTTGATGTTTAATTATCAAAACGTGATTGAAGAGTAATGTATTACTTGATTTAAGAGTATAGCTATTTGGAAGAAATGGAGAATTATGAAGAGTAGATCAATAGCTTGCCAGGTCCTGAATGCAGGTTCAATGTAGTAATTTGGGAAAAAAGAACTTTACTGATTTGATTTCTACTTTTTTAAAAAACGTGTTTGTTAGGGAAAAAAAAAACGTGTGTTTGTTAGGGTTTTTCAGGGGGGATGTTTTGCTCTTTGTTTTTTTGTTTTTTTACATTCAGTTGCTATCTGAAAAAGCAACTTATCCAAATAAAATATCAAGACAATTAATGTCATTAAGTAAAATATTTCTTTAGCAGGCTTATTCAGGAAGCCAGAGAATTAAAACTACTCTACAAAGGCTTGGTTTTGGCAGTGTAATTAACGTAATGCTCAGGAACTCGTAAGTCTGACTCATTTATACTTAGGTTGACATTAATTTGCTTTAAAGAGGAATACTCATCTATGATTGTTGCATTGGTAAAAGGTCATAAAATCTTGAAGGTGCCTGAAAACCCTTAAAATGAAATTGATGACTATAAAACTTCTCTTTTTCTTTAAAATAATCCCTGGGATTTTAGAACACATGATGTAACATATCTTTTATTCATAAAAAGAATTATTCCTACAAAAATTCCATGGATTCAATGAAATGTGAAGGATATATGGTTATCATTAATCTCCCAAATAAAGAAGTAGCATCACCTAGGCCAATTTTATCAATATCAAAACTTGATGTTAAGCAGACTTTCATGGTGAAGTAACTTGGCAGCAGACAATAGGCCCAGTGGGCAGGCAGGGATTTTTAGGAAGATAAGGCAATTTTCAGCCAAGACCTAGGTGAAAGGGCTGTAACTTGGCAGCCGAACCTTGAATATTGGTAAAACTCGAGAGGAAGGCCAAAACTGAGTCTGGGACTCTTGGGGAGCATCTAGGTTGGGCTGATGTGACAGAGATTGGGACATGAAAGGACACCTCTTATTGGCTAAGGAAGGATCTTAATAAAGGACCCAGGTTCGGAGCCCACAGATCAGTCTTGACAGCAATTAGATGACTTTCGATTATATTCTTGGGGGACCTTAAATCTCATCCTGGGTGGCAAATGGGTTGGTTTTAGAGGGATAATAATGAATGAGTGAATGAAAGTCTAAATAGAGCTAAATAAATTGTAGATATTAAGGCAGACAAACAGACATATCATTGTTACATAGTAAGGTTTTTTGTGGTAATGGATTTATTCTTGAGCAAAACCATCTCATAGCTTCAGAGAAGTAGTAACTGTCTCATGATTCAATTGGGGTGTTGTCTTCTCAACTCTTTTCATCTGGACAGCATTTTTTGTATCATAGATGCTGACAGGCAACATTTAAAGTGGAAGAAAAACTTTGAGATAACCATAAGTTACATTTGTTTATGTGGCATGAGCATCTTTTGCCAAAGTTGTTTTTGAGGCAATTCTTTTTATGTATTTGGTAGTTTAGTATTCAACCTTTGTAATGATTGAAGAAGACAGCTGATAATGGGGGAAAAAGGAATGAATTTGCTGAATTCACATCTCCTTGCCTTGAAAACACGTATTTAGAGTGAGTTCATGATAGTTAAAGATGTATTATGTTAGATCTGCTATTTGCTTTCCCTAGATTCCTCTTCTTATCCTGGCCAGGATACACAAATACACAAATAGAAAAGAATACACAAATAGAAGAGCACGATATATGTTGACATTTGGGTGTAAATGGATCAAATTGGACATAGAATTGCTAAATTCTTCCCTGAACTCTTTGTCATCAAGTGTTTCTTTCCTGCCTCTGCTTATTTTTACACATATAATCCAAACTCTTATCTTTATCTTGACATGATAAGGTTTTTCAGTGATAATCTCTATCTTCTCTAGATTATATTTTAACTAAGATCTTAGCCTTTGACTTTTTTTGTAGTTGTTTTGGCAATATTTTTGTAATTAATTCATACTTGGAATAGAACCAACTTTGAATCTGACTTGTAAATCAGATTGGAGCTGCTTAAAAATTATCTGAGTGACTTTGAGCCAATCTGAGTTACGTTTGTATGAATTTATTTTAGCTGGTATACGCTTTTCTTTTTGTTTTTGCCTTGGACCTAAACCAGACTAACTGTATGGAGTGTCAGTGAGAAAGAATGAGGATAATTGCTGGTTTAAAAATATAACTGCTGTGGATTTAACTGATGTACAACCCTGAGATGTAGGCGGAACGTAGCAAGCTGAAGGGTGATTAATGAAGTGGACTGTGCAGGTTTTTTTTGAAAAACGTTGCTCCTTGTGCTCATGAGCAGACACAGCAAACCAGCACACAAATGCTGCTCAGTAACCACAGCCAAACTGGTTTTTGGAGGCTAGGACTGGAGAACTCTGTGTAAGGACGAATACTAGTTTGTCCTTGCTTCCTCAAAAGGGGTGCCAATGCCATCTCTTGAAATGATTTTAAACTGTTCTTGTCTTCGTCCCAAGGTCACAAGCTCCAGACTTGATCTGATCACTTGCATTGGCTTTATACTTCACATCACCCCCCTCCTTGCTCTGTTCAGATTCTGGTGTCTTATCTGCTATTCTTGAGTTCATCCACAGTCACATCTCTAATTTGACCCCTGCTGCATAACTTCTGCCTTTGTGACTCCAGGCTTTGGGTTTGTCTTCCTGACCCAAGGCTGATTGTTCCCATTAGCCTCTCTCCTCCTATGTGACCCAGTTGGCCACAACTTATCATCTATGCTGTTTTATTTCCCCAGCTTACTCCGTAATAATATGGAACCAGGCACAACTGTTGTAAAGCATTGGCTAGTACCTTGGGGGGTG
Source organism: Taxidea taxus jeffersonii (assembly GCA_003697995.1). Lineage (NCBI taxonomy): Eukaryota > Metazoa > Chordata > Mammalia > Carnivora > Mustelidae > Taxidea > Taxidea taxus. Next base: position 22,833 of record RCUC01124654.1, on the reverse strand, counting down.
GACTTTCTTTTAAGCAGTCTCAAATTTCATTGAAAATTTTTACTGAAATTTCATGTGATTGGCTGTGTGCCTACCATGTAGAGAGCTGAACTGAAAGTTGAAAATAGGGCTTCTGAATTATAGAATTATAGACAGTGTGGGACAAAATGCAAACTAAATGTATGTGTCCTCTGTGATGATGACAATGAACCCTTACCACTACCCCTTTTCAGAGGGAGAAAGCTGAGGTCCATGATGTTTGTGTCCTTGCTGTTATGTGGTAAATCAACAGGGTTGGGAACACATCTCAGTCCCTGAGCTCTGGTGTCTTTTGATCAACAAAGCAGGTTGAAATATGAAAAACTTGGTCTAGCTAACCACTTGGGTTCAAGAAGATAAAAAACAAGCCCAACTATGTAGGCAAACATTTGAGTACTCATCTGTGAAACACAAGCATTATCAGTGACTATCTGTTAAACATGTTTCTGTGTGCAAGAAAAAAAAATATTTTTTTCATATAATTTGTAGCCAGCCAACTCTGTTGTCTTTTTAAAAACAGCCCTGTTGAATGCATCCTGCTGTTTTTCAGGGAACTCCCTGTCTCAAAGGCCAAAATAATTTTTTTATTATCTGTATTTTAACATACCATGATATGAAAATAGTACTTCCTCTCTCAAAAGTAAATTTCATTTTAGAAATACATGTTTATCCAAATGGAAAGAAAATCTGTATGTGGGCACCGAGTGGCTCAGCTGTTAAGCATCTGTCTTTGGCTCTGGTCATGATCCAGGATCCTGGGTTCGAGCCCTGCATTGGGCTCCCGGCTGAGTGGAGAGTCTCCTTCTCCCTCTCCCACTTCTCCTTTGTGTTCCAGCTCTCCTCGTGTCTCTCTCTGTCAAATAAACAACTTAAATCTTAAAAAAAAAAAGAAAAAGAGAAAGAAAGCTTGTATATTAAGTCAGAATATTCTGAATATTTATGGTAATAACTGTGTGACTAAGGGACTATAAGATTAACTAGATTTGAAGTAGAATTCTTCCTTCTCATTCGTTGTTTCAGAATTAATAGGTTTTGTTTATTTTTATCCTCCTTCTGATCATAGGAACTTGTGTATGTTTCTGCTGGTCTGTTAACATTATGTCTATCTCTGTACAGTAACCCTTTGCTTCCTAGAAACCAATTGATTTAAATTTTGATTAAAAGAAAACACATGGAATTTAATGCTACCGGCCTGAACAGGAACAACAGAGATGATAAAATCTCCTGCCACGCTTCGGTCATGTTGAGAAGGAGAAAAAGGAAAACCAATTTTGCTTCCTCTGAAGGCATAGATAACAGGCAGCACACTTCATTCACACTTTTTATTTATTTTTTAAAAATATTTATTTATTTATTTTGAGAGAGAGAGACGGAGCACGTGCAGGAGGGTGGGGGGAGGTGAGGGAGAGGGAGAGGAGAATCCCAGGCAGGTTCCCTGCTGAGCATGGAGCCCCATGTACGCCTTGACCTCATGACCCTGAGATCCTGACCTGAGCCAAAATCAAGAGTCAGCTGCTTAACCAACTGAGCCACCCAGGTACCCCAACAGGTAGTGCACTTTAAAAAAAGTAAACAAGGAAACTCAGTAGCTAGGTTGAGATGTAAGCATTGGGTTTCCACATGAATTTCTTAGTTGACTGGAGGGAAGGTTATTTACCTTTTCTTAGCCTCAGTTTCCCATTTGTAAAATGGGCATATTAACAGTACCTAGCTCCTAGATTGATGTGAAAGGTTTCAGTGTCATGAGCACATCTAGTGCACAATGAACCTGATTTATTATTTACTATTGTAGAGGGAACTGAGAGGGAGCTCTCCCTGGCTGCCACCTCCTGGGATGGGCAGAAGTGGATTTTAGGGTGTATCAGAGAGGCTGGTAGAGGAATGACCTTAGGGAAGATAACAGCGCATGCTCCCTTCTTTGGAGACAGGCAAACAGGATGAGATTTGCTTTCGCAATTATGGCAACTCATGTAAAATACCATAGTTAACTTAGAGGATTCTGGGGGCCAGCTTGGAGGTTGTGTGATTACTCAGCTCCTTGAGACTGTCCTGTTCCTGATGGTTATACACCAGGCCCGAAAGGTGACAGGGAACATCATAGATACCATAGAGGCCTCTCTCAATTTTCAAAGGGTTAAATTTCTGTAAATGTATGTTTGCTAGTTTACGTGTATGTGTGTGTGTGTATAAACTAATCGAAAATGATGGCCTAATTCCATCCTCCACCTCTGAATATACGTTAAGCAATTGGCTTTACATTTTTGCTGGATTTAGGCTTGGTATTTTGATGTGAGTATTCTATTTAAAAATTAGGCTGACAGGGGTGCCTGAGTGGCTCAGTCCTTAAGCGTCTGCATGATCCCGGGGTCCTGGGATCGAGCCCTGCATCAGGCTCCCTGCAAGGTGGGAAGCCTGCTTCTCTTTCTCCCACTCCCCCCTGCTGGTGTTTCCTCTCTCACTGTGTCTCTCTCTGTTGAATAAATAAATAAAATAACTTTAAAAGAAAAAATCAGGCTGACAAATTGGAAACCAGCCTATCAAGCTAACCTGAAAACCTTCCTCAACTGTTTTTAGAACTGGGTTTCTCATGATCACAAAGAGTTATCTGTTGTTTGCATTGACCAGGTATTGCACTCTTCTAAGTGTTTTATAACAATTGCATGAGATGGGGGCTCTATTTTCCCCCTTGACAGAGGAGGACACTGAAGCAGGGGAAAATCCAGTAGCTCAAACTCATACCGTTTTTGAGTGGTAGAGCTGGGATTGAAACCTAGGCCATCAAGCTGTAGAAGCCATGCACTCACCCATCACACCTGTGGCCTCTCAACTTATAGGCTTTTTTTTTTTAAGCTTTATTTAAACATATAATGTAACCCCACCACCCTCTCCCAACCCCTCTCCCCCCCACCGCCCTCAGTTTGTTTTATGACATTAAGAGTCTCTTTTGGTTTGTCTCCCTCCTGATCCCATCTTGTTTCATTTTTACTTTTCCTACCACCTTAACTCCCACCCCTGTTGCATCTCCACTTCCTCATGATGGGTCTTCTCATCAGAACATATTGCAATCAAGTCATGTTATTTATTTGTCTGGATTTTACCATGCTACCAGCTTTTGAAAAGCCTCTGCTTGATTTCCTCATTTGGCCCCACTGGAGCAAGCAGGTGGTTCCCATTATCTGTCCCTGGGGTATCAGGTTTGCTGGTACAGGACAGCAGCAAGGGAGCAGGGAATGCTCCACTTGCGAAAGGCAGGTTGGGGGTAGGGGGTAAATGCTTTCCGCATCTCCAGAGGTGCTTCTAAATTCCAGTTCACCTAAACTGAAGGTGAAAACTTAAGTGAACAGAAATAGGACATGGAAAAAGGATGGAAAGAATACTGCCTGAAGGACTGTGCAGAATTAAAATGGGGGAAGGCAGTAAAAGCAGGGTAAAAATAAAAGAAGAAATCAGGAGGAAGGACCGTCTTATGGGAGAAAAGTTAAGCTAAGCAGTGGTCTTGATTTTTGGAGAAGACCCAACTTTTTTCTGGCTGTAGTGGAATTACCCTACATATGTCTTCATTTTTAGAGAATATATATTGCACAATGGTTAAACATACCCCAAAGAAAATGATTTTCAGTCAGGAGTGATTTTGCCTACCAGGGGACATTGACAATGCCTGGAGACATTTTGGGTTGTCACAACCAGGGGCTGGGTGCTACTGTCACTGAGTAGGTAGTAGCCAGGGATACTATTGAATATCCAACGGTGCGCAAGGCAGCCCGTCACAACAAAGAACTAGACCAACATGTAAATAATAGTGCCAAATTTGAGAAACTCTACTCTAGAGCCAGACTGCCAGGGTTCAAGTTTTGACTCTGTCCCTTACTCTTTCTTTGGTCTTGGGAAAGGTACTTAGCCTCTGTGCATCAGTTTTCTTCATCTGTAAAATGAACTGAGGACCCACCCAGTTTCATTTAAAATAAGAAGCTGTGAAATGTAAGATAAGCTTTCATTTTACGGAAGATAAATCGGTGCCAAATAAGTCATTCTATAGATTGTACAGTGTATTTCTGTTTCAGATATATTAAAATGTGGAAATAAGTGTGTCTTAGAATTGATGATATATGGTATGATCTGTTAATAGGATTTTAGAAAGATTAAGTAGGTTTGTGTTTTTAGGTGGTTCTTAGCTCATACATGGTAGGTGCTGTATGAGCTTTAGGAGTCATGGGGAATGAAGAAAGAAGGTTTCCTTTTCCTTCCCTCTCTTTCCGTCTTTGGTGTTAATGAACCTAAAAGTGCCAGTACCCTGGGGGCTTTATCTCTAACATAGCACACATTCTGGATGCTGGTTATCAGCTCCAAGTGGAACAGAATGAGGGAGCCAAATATGAAGCCCAAGAGAGTCCAGGCAGTTGATGGTCAAGAGTGTGATAGAAAAGTTGGCTAGACTCATTCCTCAAAGGAGAGGGCATGAGGCCTTATTTAGAAAGTTCCAGGGGCGTGTTTTGATAGTAGACGATGTCCAGGGATCTGTGTGTTCTCTGACAATGATTTGATCAAATCACTGATCACCAATGTGTAGAAATAGCCATAATGCCAAAACCCATCTACTTACTTAGTCATAATTAGACACTGACATCTGGGTAACCAACTAAGAGAACTTAGGTCACATTTTTTTTTTTTTGAAGTTTTTATCTTTCATGGGCTCATTTTCCTATTTCTCGGTGGTGATAACCATGTTTTCATATTTCAGTGGTTAGGTCAGAATTCAGTGGAGTTCTGAGTGAGAGTTACACAGTTCTCATGTGTGAAGTGCTGTCTTAAAAGTGGGAAATTCATGTGGAACTTCTAAAGAATGAAAGGCTCTCAAGCAATTATTTATCTGTAGTTTTTGTGCTAGAGTCTCGCATCCTTTGTATCCCAACCATTGCAAGCGAAGAATCTAAGAGATAGAGCACAAGAGAACCATCAGCTGAATCAACTCATTTGTTCACTCACTTATTCACTTAGAAGACATTTCCTTGTGCGCCTACTATGTTATAGTCACTGGAGTTATAGGGATGAGTAGCAGTTTAGGGCGTTTATTAAAAATGCACATATCTGTGTTCTGTTCTTTAAAATTTATTTTTCATTAAAACGGTAGTAGGAACCCATAGCTGTTGCTAAGTTTTATGTAAGTTTTAGTGACCAATATAAAGTCACTAAACCCCTTAGCAACAGCTGTGTGTTTCTTGAGTAGAGGCTGATAAACCGACTAGAATCACTACAACTCTTTGCCGTGTAAGAAGAACGCAAGAGTCATTCTGTCAGTCAGGGCTCAACTGGAGAAGTGCACACCATAGGAGATTGTGATTGCTAGGGGCAGCCTTACTCAATTCTGGGGGCTGCCAGGTGAGACCCAGATATGCAGGCCATCAGGTAGGGCAGCCTGGAACTCTTTAACATGGTTGAAGCTGCTATCCAGAGGCAAAGGTTCTTCTGGGAAGATTCAGTTCTGCTTCTAAGGCCTTTCAACTGGCCCACTTGTCTAGTATAATCTCCTTTATTTAACTTCTACTGATTAAAGGGATGTCTGGGTGGCTCAGTCAGTTAAGCCACTGCCTTCGGCTCAGGTCATGATCCTACGGTCCTGGGATCGAGTCCCACATCCGGCTCCTTGCTCACCTGGGAGCCTGCTTCTCTCTCTCTGCCTCTGCCTTGTACACTCTCTCTCTCTCTGACAAATAAATAAATAAAATCTTAAAAAAAAAAAAAAAAAAGGTCTACTGATTATGGACTTGAATCATACCTACCTTCACAGCAACACCTAGATCAGTGTTTGGTGGAGTAACTGGGAACCATCCTAGCCAAGCTGACACATCAGAAAGACCGTCACAGGGCACCTGGATGGCTCAGTGGTTAAGCCCTGCTTTTGGCTCAGGTCATGATCCCGGAGTCCTGGGATCGAGTCCCATATCAGGCTTCCCCTGCTCTGTAGGGAGCCTTCTTCTCCCTCTCTCTCTGCCTCCCACTCCACCTGCTTGTGCTCTCTCTGAAAGAAATTTGTTTTAAACTGTATATTTTAATGAATAAATAATGGCCAGATTATCTCAGTCCACTATTAATTTTCTAGTACTACTTTGACATTGTTACATTATTTGGACTGTATTTATAAAACATCACAATTAGTTGATAAAAATCAATGAAAGAAAAAAATAGAGGCATTTTTGTATCAATTTTTTGATGCAAACTGTGTCAAATTTGATGCATTTTCCATCAATTTAGTCAATTTATTTATTTTTTTTTAAGATTTTATTTATTTATTTGACAGACAGAGATCACAAGTAGGCTGAGAGGCAGGCAGAGAGGGAGAGGCCAGAAGCAGGCTCCCCGCTGAGCAGAGAGCCCAATGCGGGGCTTGATCCCAGGACCCTGGAATCATGACCTGAGCCAAAGGCAGACACTTTAACCCACTGAGCCACCCATGTGCCCCAACTTAGTCAATTTATAAACTAAGATGTAAAAGATGTGTCATTAGTTGTATTAGCATTTCAAGGACAATCTCTGGCTACTAATATTTCTTTTCATCATTTAGCTCACTCATTTGATGCCAGTATCCATAGTATTGGGCATGGTCTTGGGATCTAATTTTAACTTGGGAAACATACAACTCAAAATTTAAAAATATTCTATTTCTAAGGAATATGGTCACAGTGTTTGTATTTTAGTATGTCTCATTCATCTGTTTGGTGATTTGATAAATCATCCAATCTATGTTACTTATTGAATTACATAATGGTTAAAAACACCAGCTCTAAAGTCAAATGCCTTCACTTTCTAGGTGTGTGACCCTGGAAAAGTTATGTACACTGAGCCATTTTTTTCATTGTGAAATAGCAATAATAATATTAACTACTTTGTAGATTTGTTTGGAGGACTAACTCAGGTTATCCTGCAAAGTCAGAGTGTTTCCTTCTTGAAGTCATGGAGCTGATTTTCAATCTCTGTTCATCTTGGCACAGCACAGGGACTGACTAACAGAGGCATATAATGTGACCATTATAACACACTGTGTCTTATTACATAATGTGTATACATTATAAACACAAATTATAACAGATGTGTCTGTTAATGGTGGCTGTCCTGAACGTGGCAGAAGCCCCCTAGAGTGGGAATACCTGCATATTCTTACTGTGGTGGGGTGTTTCAGTCATCCAGTCCTCACACCGTGAACCTTAGCCCCACTATCAAAACTTGGCATCAAAATTAATGACATGATAAAAGAGGAACTGTTCCATCAAGAAGCTGAAATTAAACAAAATTATATTGAAACTTTTCATGGAAAATCAGGTCCGTGACCTCCAGAAGTAAATTTAAAGATCCTAAAGAAATTTCTAGGTTACAGAGCAATATTACTAAATGATTGAATATTACCTTCTCAGAGATTGACCTACTGAGAGTTGTCACATGAAATCCAGATTACCTGTATCCTGCAATTAAATCATTGTGTGGTTATGGGCCCATTTTAACTTTGTCTTTAAATGAGATGTAAATTAAATTATACATCTTCCCTTCTTACTTGCTCCCCCTTTTTTCTGTACACTCATCTATTTCTCTCATAAGGTTTTATTTTGCTCTAGTTCTTTGGCTGCATATAAATACTTCCTGACTTGTAGGAGTAATTTTTACCTATTCCCAGGTGATTGCTGGCATTGAAAGTAAATGACTCTGTCAAGTATATTTCCAAGGAATTTCTGCACAGAGAACTTAACTCACTTTATGAATGCATTCATATAAGAGATATATTTTCCATCTTTGTATAATAAATCTGCTTATATATTTGGGATACTTTTTTATATAACACAGATTTTATTGTTTTTTATTAGATTACTTTTCACCCTAAAATAAATTGCCTGCCAATGAGTTGCAATACATTAACTTTCAATGAAGAAGGAAATGAAAGGGAGGAATATAAAATTATAAATAGGTATATGAACGGCATTATCCTAACAACAGGAGACTTATCATAGTCTAGTTTGTGGGGCATGTGATTACATTTCCCGTCATTGTTCACAGGCAGACCACCTCATAGTACTTCATATAATCTTTTTGTTAGGCTTGTGTTCCATAAAATGGGATTCAAACACCTGCTTCCCATAAAATTTTACAGGTTCTAATTTATTAAATACCATTTATGCTTGCTGATTTTTCTTGGTGATAGTCTCCATATAGAAGGAGTTACAAGTTACAGTCGACCTTATCTATGGAGGCCTGTATGTTTTGGGAAGGAAGGAATGGTGCCCAGGAATGCAGATGAGGCCGGATTAGTGTATAATATGACTTGGATGCCATTTTTCTTGCTCTTAGCTTCCTTGGACAAGGATATTTATCTTGCTCAGAACTTTCCACCCTCTGAGGTTAGTTCTGACTCTACACACACACACACACACACACACACACAGACACACACACACAAACATGCGTGCAAATTCTCATGATGTATTAGGAAGTTGTTGGCTCATTCTCAAAACCTATTCTTGCTCATCAATTTAACTCTTTTTAAAATATCGTCTTGCATGATAGTTATTTATATACCTAGCAGAGTGCCTGGCACAAAGTACACACATATGTGCATGCATACACCTAGCAGCCGCTGGGCATTTAGAAACACTCTGCTAACCACTCTACATGCATCATTTTATATAATTATCACCAAACCTGTGAAGCAAATACTCTTATCATCCCTATCTTATCAAAGAAGAAATGAAAATACTGGGAGTTTGAAAAAGTTGTACAAAGTCATTTGACTAATAAACAAAAAAGCTAGATCTTGGAACAGAAAGCTTTATATCCCATTGGCCACATGCTAGACTACTGGGCAAACCCTTGTCTTGTTCACTTACTGTTGCATGACCAAATGCCTATGCCCCTCAGTGAACTGGAAGCTTCTTGCACCTTTTCTCTCAGTAGCTCATACTGCACCTGCCGTGGCTTGGCAGCAGCAAATGCTGTTATCTCAACCATTCACTTGACCAAGGGCATGGGGATTTTGGATTGACACCTCTTCCGATATCAAGCCCAAACCAAGAAAAGTGTATGGCACTGTACAGCTAATTTATTTAAAGCAAAGGCAAAGTTGGATTCGCAGAATGACCCGTTATCCTTGTGGTAGCTTATACTGTAATATACAAAGTTAACACACTCTTGGGATTGAAGATAAGTTGACACTTGGGAGATAATAACTGACTAGAATCTCATGATTCTTACACTGTTAAAAGAACCTGAAAAAACTGAAAGATTTGTGTAAGAATGAGATGACTGAAGGTGTTACATGTGGTGTTTGTGAGGAAATAATGTGGGAATACTTAACATAAAGAGAAGTTATGGTTAGATAATGACTTCAAACATAGGAAGACTTTGGGAGAAATGTAATAGTGATCAATCAGTTTACATATAAGAGAATATGTACTTAAAATAAAATGTTTGGCTTGCCAATTATTATTCATCCAACATATTTACTTAATGTCCACTGTGATCCTAGCACTACAAAGGAAATTTCAACCATAAGGGATTTAAAAGAAAAAAAATTTGCACACATTAAGTTATATAGTTCCCACTATCCATTTAAAATGACAAATTATTTCCCTGGTTCTAAAATGTAGACGGAATTGGGATGCCTGAGTGGCTCAGTCAGTCAAGCATCTGACTCTTGAGTTCACATCTTGATCTCAGGGTTGTGAGTTCAAGCCTTCCATTGGGCTTAAAAAACAAAATTAAAAATGTAGAAGGAGGGATGCCTGGGTGGCTCAGTTGGTTAAGCGGCTGCCTTCGGCTCAGGTCATGATCCCAGCGTCCTGGGATCGAGTCCCACATCGGGCTCCTGGCTTGGCAGGGAGCCTGCTTCTCCCTCCGTGTCTGCCTGTGCTCTCTCTCTCTCTAACAAATAAATAAAATATTAAAAAAAAAAAAGAAGAGTTTAAAAAAAAATGTAGAAGGAATTTATTTCACAGATAATTTTGCAACAAAAGACATACTTTTTTCAAATAGACATCTTTATCTCTAGGAATTTTCTAAAAATAGGTGGCATAACATTTTATCTTAATTTGACATTTTTTTCAGGAAGTCAAAATAGCAAAGTCCAGGTCTACTGATATTTAATTATATAATATAGTAATAACACTTAGCTAGTCTATAAGAATAGAGATGTTCGTTCTTATTTGTACATCTGAAACTACATAGAATACTGTCAATTTGTGACCTATTTGCTCTTGTTTCCTTGGGTCTAGAATAATGTATAGCACTTTGGCAATCTTCAAATGTTTATTAAATTAATCACAAGCAATCATTGGAGATCTTGCACTGAATTTGTGCTGTTAGGCTGTGAGCAATATGAGACCAAGTCCATGTCATAGATTCCTCTGTTCTCCACAGTGTCTAACAGAATATCTAGCCTAGAGTAAGTATGTTCATTCATCATCCACAATATGAAAGAATGCAATAAAAGAAGTCTTAGCATAGATTTTACCAAGTTTTTCAACTGAATAATAATAAAGATAACACATTTGACTGCTGGTTAAAATGCTCCTAGTTTGTGATGATAAAAAAAAAAAAGAGCATCTCATCAACAAATATGGTCAGTTGACAAAGATTCCAAAGGATTTCTGTAAGTCCTTTAGAGTATATTAATTCCAGTGATGAACCATAGAGGTTGGGATACATAATTTACTGTTAAAATATTAATTTTACTCACTTTAGTTGACATGGCAGGTCTTTATTGAGTTGGTTCTTTCTTAAAAGAATAGTGGAAATTCAGTGATTGTTGAAAAAAATTCTTATTCTTATCCATTTCTATAGTGAGTTGAAGCAGTACTTAGCAGTAATCAGTAGGAGAAAAATTATACATAGAACCTGCTTCCTTCATATTTATGTGTCTGGACACACTGGATTTAGATATTTTTAAGAAGTGAGTGGAGATGTGATATCTTCATTTAGGAGAATCTGAAGAATCTAAAAAATTAACAGTTGTTGTAGGACCCTAAATTTAAAGCCTTTACATTTAAGAGAAATTTCTTTAATTGTATACGAGTTCTTTTCACTTTCAGTGGTTTTGCCTGCAAATTTTATATTGTTTCCAAATCCAGATTTCATGGTTACCCCTAATGAGAAATGCTAAAGGTTTCCTTAGAATTATTAGTTCATTAAAGTTTAAAGCTGTTTCTCTTTGTTTTTTCATTTTGTTCTGTGCTTCTCTTTGGTGCTTATCAAATTAAGAATGGGTGGAATGGGGTGGCTGGGTGATGGACACTGGGGAGGGTATGTGCTATGGTGGGCGCTGTGAGTTGTGTAAGACTGATGAATCATAGACCTATATCCCAAAACAAATAATACATTATATGTTAATAATAAAAAAAGGAAATGAAATGGTTTATTGACTATTGCCTGGTCCTGTATCACGAGAGGCTGAATTCTGCTTCCATCCTGGGTTGGTGTGGAGCTGGAATGACAAGCATTCCCCAAAAGACTACACATAGAGCCCACTATGTTCCTGTATGCTGAGAAAGTTGCCATGAAATTCAGAACATTCTCACTGTCTGAATTTTCTTTTGGGTATAAGTTCATTGCTCTACTTACATGTTTAAGTATAAACAGGGAAACTAAGATTGAGAGTCAGGATAAGTTTAAGGGGGAAATGACCACTTACTGTCTTCTCTTAATCTTATTTTTCTAAATTATAGAGATAACCAAAGAAGAACTGAGTATTACATAAGCAATAATGCTGGCCCTTTGATTAAGGTTGTACATGTAATTTCCTAGATGTCCCATGGGCAGCTGTAAAAACGTGATTAGATTGTAATAATAAATGAGTATGACCAATTGTTTTCCTGTTTGACTCAGGCTGCTATTTTTGGAGAAACCTCCCCTAAGGAAATAGTCTTCCCATTACGTGCTCTCATTTGGAAAGCTTTGGCAAAAGAATGGACTATCCTGATATTTAAATTCTTAACTAGTATAACATAATGTATAGACTGACTAGAGTATCTAGGACTCAAAGACTGACAAATTTTACAGTGAATATAAATGCAAGAATTGAGCTAAGAATCTGACTTTGTGGTATTTGAATGCCATTTACAATTGACTGGAGTACTGATGTATCAAAAGTTCATTCATTAGAATTCCTTACTGAGTGAATTAATTTATCAGTGGTATACATAAGATTAAAAAATTTTCCATGTATTTCCTGGCATATTTGTAAAAATAGGATCCTTGTGGTACCTATAGAAAAGAAAATACAATTTGTTAGAGTTTTAGTCATCACATATATCTTCACATATTTTCCTATGCTCTATGGAAATACTTATTTTAGTATTTTAAAAGTTTCTTTGTAGAATCCCAGATGCCAATATTTGCAGAAACTTTATTTTCATATCAAAAAGTTCTTTTTTTCTTAAAAAATTTAAATATTGGGCACCTGGGTGGCTCAGTATGTTAAGCCTCTGCCTTTGGCTCAAGTCATGATCTCAGGGTCCTGGGATCGAGCCTGGGAGCCTGCTTCCCCCTCCTCTCTCTGCTTGCTGCTCTGCCTACTTGTGATCTCTCTCTCTCTCTGTGTCAAATAAATAAATAAAATCTTTTAAAAAATTTAAATATTTCCTTTAGATATGGAATTATTTCATAAAAAAGTGTAGTTCCTTATTAGTGCATTAACTCCTTGCTATTGGTTAATCCTTAAGGTTAGTGGTTTAGCTTTGGCCTTATTTATGCATTAATCATAAAGTTTATTTGTTCAAATGAAATATGAAATATCCCAATATGTAACAGAAAACACAATATAACACCTTGATTTTAGAATTAAGACATACTTTTTGTTTTTTCAGCATGTCATTTGGGAAGGCTAAAACAGATCTATTATGTGGATTCTATAAGTTATCTGGTAACTATGTATACTTTCCCATTTCACTTTGTGTGTGTGTGTATACATATATACATAATATATATGTGTGTATATATGTATATACATGTATATGTATATATGTATGTATACATGTATATACATACACACACATATATAATGTATATACATGTATATGTATATATATGTGTGTATATACATGTATATATGTATACATATATACACACATATATATTATGTATATATGTATACACACATGCATATATGATTATGTTATGTTAGTCACCATTCAGTACATCATTAGTTGCATCTGTCTGTTACCTTGATGTGGTGATAGTATCACAGGTGTTTGCATCTGCCCAAACTCATCAGATTATTCACATTAAATATGTCTACATCTTTGCAAATCAGTTTTATATCAATAAAACTTTAAAAATAAAATAAATAAGAAAAACAATTAGTTAAGTAGAAAGTATCTATGGTCCGCTAGTGACTTTTTGTTCTTTAGCTTATTTTATATTGACATTTATTTATTTATTTATTTATTTATATTTTATTTATTTTTTTTAGCTCTTTTATTTATTTTTTAATTTATATTTTTTCAGTGTTCCAAGATTCATTGTTTATGCACCACACTCAATGCTCCATGCAATCCATGCCCTCCTTAACACCCACCACCAGGCTCACCCATCCCCCAACCCTCTCCCCTTTAAAACCCTCAGTTTGTTTCTCAGAGTCCACAGTCTCTCATGGTTCACCTCCCCCTCCCATTTCCTTCCCTTCACTTTTCCTTTACTTCTCCTAATGTTCTCCATGTTATTCTTATGTTCCTCAAGTAAGTGAAACCATATGATAATTGACTTTCTCTGCTTGACTTAACTCACTCAGCATAATATCCTCCAGTCATGTCCATATTGATACAAAAGTTGAGTATTCATCCTTTCTGATGGAGGCATAATATTCCATTGTATATTTGGACCACATCTTTATCCATTCATCCACTGAAAAGCATCTGGGCTCTTTCCACAGTTTGGCGACTGTGGCCATTGCTGCTATGAACAGTGGGGTACATATGGCCCTACATTTCACTACATCTGTATCTTTGGGGTAAATACCCAGTAGTGCAATTGCAGGGTCATAGGGTAGCTCTAGTTTTAATTTTTTTAGGAATCTCCACACTGTTTTCCAAAGTGTCTGCACCAACTTGCATTCCCACCAACAGTGTAAAAGGGCTCCTCTTTCTCCACATCCTCTCCAACATTTGTTGTTTCCTGTTTTGTTAATCTTTGCCATTCTAACTGGTGTAAGATGGTATCTCAATGTGGTTTTGATTTGAATTTCCCTGATAGCTAACGATGATGCTCATTTTTTAATGTGTTGCATTTATTTTTATTTTTATTTTTTTTATTTTTATTATTTTTTAAAGATTTTATTTATTTATTTGTCAGATAGAAAGAGAGAGCAGGAGCGAGCACAGGCAGACAGTGGCAGGCAGAGGGAGAGGGAGAAGCAGACTCCCTGCCGAGCAAGGAGCCCCATGTGGGACTCGATCCCAGGATGCTGGGATCATGACCTGAGCCGAAGGCAGCCGCTCAACCAACTGAGCCACCCAGGCGTCCCATGTGTTGCATTTTTTTTAAATTGAAGGGACAAATTGCCAATGGCATTGCTTTTCTCCAATAAGATCTCTAAGTGCAAATAACTAAACTTTTGTTTTCTTTGGGGCAGGGTTTCTTGGCATTACTCACATTTCAAGTCAAGTAACCCTCCATTGTGGTGGGCCGTCCTGTGTATTACATGGTTAGCAGGATCCCTGGCCACCAGTACACTAGATGCTGGTAACACTCTTGTTACAAACAGAATGTCGCCAGACATTGCTAACTTTCCTGTGGGCAACAAAATCGCCCCTGCTTGAGAATCACTGCTGAGGCCAAGGCAGTAACGTGCACATTCAAGAGTCCAGTTTAGTTTAATGGAAGCCTTTGGGCAAAATGAAATAGGTAATAGATTAGCCTGCTTCCTGTCACTTGTGGGAGGAAATACGGGAATGCTCATTTCTAAAGGTTTGCACATTTTTCATCACTCTTTCCTCTCCTGCATCTTTCTTTGCCTCCCTCCTTTCTTTCCTCACTTTCTTCTTTCGGCCTCTTTTCCTTCTCTCTGTCCCAACATCTTTCTCATACAGACATAAAATCTGTAATTTTTTAAATACTTCTGTTAATAACTGGGCATTTAAGGATCTTCTGAGACTTGCAATATCGGTTGCCACTTCTTGATGCTTTATTATCTGCAGTCAGGACTAACTGGTGTAAATGGGACATCTGTGATCTTGGTAAAGACTGTAGCCATGAGCAATGCTATGCTAAGGGCAATCTGGCAAGAGGCTAGACTGCATGAATGATGGAAAACTTCTGAGTTGCTAGGCAGAGAATCAGAGAGGATCAAACATGACTTCTTTACTATTCTATATTAGAAACATAAATAACTTCCTTCAGTTAAAATCTAATTGGAATGGAGGGGAGCCATTCCAGTTAAAGATGATAATCTTATATCAAGCACTTTATTACCCCCCTTTCTAAAATTTCCATTGAAAATCCAAGGAATAAAAAATGAGATGAAATATATGTCTATGCAAATGTATTTCCATTGCCTTTCCAACAGTCTTAACAGGTATTTGGGAAGGTCTGGAGAAGTGGGCATGCTCTTATTCTGCTGATGGAAAAGAGAAGATTGCTATATATTTTTTAGTGGAGGCTTTAGCAATAAGCATCAAAGAGTTGAGAAATATTCTTTTCCTTTAATCCTGATATTGGACTTCTAAATTTCATCCTCATAAAAAGTACACAAAAGTACAGCCATAAACATTTTATTTAAATATATTTCATAATAGCAAAAATTGGAAACAACCTGAATGCCCTCCATAAATAGAGTGATTATATAAATTGTGGTATATATTTAGTGACAAACTATGTTATTGTTAAAATTATGTTGGAGAAAAACATTTATAACATGGGAAGAGAGTTATAGCCTGTTAGGTAAAAAACATTCTTCCAAATAATTTGTGTAAAGAAGGCCAAAAAATCATGACTTAGAAAAATCTATGGGTATATGATAAAATATTAAAAATTATTATCTCTAGGTAGAACAATTTGATGTGACTTTTATTTTCTCTTATCTTGTAATAGGCATTTTATAGATTTTCTGTAATGACCAGGTGTTCTTTTTTAAATAAAACAAAGTTTGCAAAATTTAAGAATGCCTAGTGGGGTACTATGCAGGGATTGCCAATGACAAGTCTGCTTATTTGTGAAATGCTATTTCATTTGGAATCTTCTCTGATATTTTTTTAAAGAATATAAACTAGGGAAAACTTTATTTTTATCTCACATTTGTACATGTGTTACAGTAAACACAAAAGAAAACAAAACCAACCCTAAGTTGCTTAGAAGAATGTTATGAAAATTTTAAATGAAACCCAAGAAAAATTTCTCAGTTTGTGTTAAAAAAATGTTCTGTGGTGGGTAAACAACTTATTTTTAGTTGTCTGACTAGTAGAAAAGAAAGGAGTAAAATATTAATGCATGTCAGGTTATTCATAGTTTTGACCAGAAATTCTTCTAACCAAAAACATGTGAATGAGGGAGAATAACTAGGATATGGTGGTTCTGTGTTTAATTCAGGAACAATATTCCAAATGTGAGAACTGGCAGTCATAATGATATTCCCATTTGTCCTCGCAAATTATGTTAGCCAGTCATCCAGGAGTGTCCAAAGAGAAAAAGAAAAAATACTAGAGACAAGTCATAAGAGACAAAGGGAAAGACTTTTTACAATTATTCTTCCATCATTGCAGAAGCAAAAATGAATTACATCAGAATATCTGAGACCACCTTTCATATTTAACTTATGAAATCTTTGGTTAATCAAGTGATAATGTCACAATACTAGAAAAGAGTGGATGAAATGTCCTTTTTTAAAAAAATTTTGTTCTTTTTTTTTTTTTTTAAAGATTTTATTTATTTATTTGACAGACAGAGATCACAAGTAGGCAGAGAGGCAGGCAGAGAGAGAGGAGAAGCAGGCTCCCTGCTGAGCAGAGAGCTCGATGCGGGGCTCGATCCCAGGACCCCGGGATCATGACCTGAGCTGAAGGCAGAGGCTTTAACCCACTGAGCCACCCAGGTGCCCCTGAAATGTTCTTAAAATAGAAAACTGGTTCAGGGAGAGTCGCATGTTGTGGTTACCCCTTTGCTGCCATAAATGCATAGTCTTGCATCTTTTTTGCTCTTTATCTTTTCTCTTGCTATATGATAGAAAATTTTAAGTGCATGAAGAGGAGGGAAACTCTCTTGTGGTATAATTGTCATTTCACCCCAAGTTTGCCAGATCCCTGGGCAGAGCAGTGCTCCCCAAATCCCATACGATAGAGCCTTCAAACCCTGAAGGGTTTCAAAGAAAAACACAAATTGTCGTCAGATCTACCTTACACAGTAGTCTTACCTCAGAGAGTCTGAGTGAGTGTCACATCCATGGTAAAAGATCTAAGAAGACAAACACTGAGGTTTGCCTGTCTTTAACCTGGATTTTCACATTTCCATCCAGGAGGCTTTTTGTGAGTAATGCCTGTTAACATCCCATGGGCCAAGTGGGTGTTCTGTGGAACTCCACTTAGAAATGCCGGTCGAGATGATTCGAACCATACAAGGCCATTTAATTATTCAGAGTATTTGTCTGAAAGTGTTACCACCACCCTACAAGGTCAGAATTATCAGCATGATTTTGTTCATTTCATACTTTGGTCTAAAATCTGGCCTGGGTTTCTATATTTTTAAAAGCTCCCAGGAAACTCAAATTCAGTGTTGGCTTTGAGAATCATTGCACCAACATAAATTTTAGAATAATGCCAATACAATGATCCACTTCACTATTCCTATTATAGTACTATTGCTATTACTTTTTCAAAACACTTTCTTCCCTGCTTATCTCATTGTCACTGCCTGTTGACTCGCTGCCGTGGAAGCAAATAGATCCCAAATATGTGAAGGACAGTATGTTCTGAACAGTATGTTCAATGAAGTTGAGTTAGCTGCTCTCATTCTTAGACAACAGTAGGAATCAATCCTTACCGTGTGGATCACAAGGGCCAGTTAGTAGTCCCTAAGAATAAGGAACCATTCTGGTAATAAAATCAAGTAGTTGGGTGATCCATCTTCCCTGGCCTTCCCCACTTGTGTCCATTCTCTGTGTGGGTCCTGCTACCCCTCCCCACTGTGGTCTGGGAGCAGACATCTTCCAGCTCTCTGCAGCAGCCTCAGCACTGGTGCCCAGACACCTGCTCCTCTAGCATCTGGACATCTTGGCTCATCTTGGGCACTGAAGCAGCCCTTTGGAGGGAAACACTAATAGGTATGTAACGCTTTCTGCCTTTGCATTCATCCCTGTGAGAGGACCCCAGAGCTTTGCCCCAGGGCTACATATTCATGACCTATTTGAAAGGACCACCAGAGAGTCACTCTGCAAAGTAGGGGGGTGGTCTTGTCCCACATCTGCCCTCTACTTGTGAGATTCAGGTAGGATAGAAAAATGAAAATAGCAAGAACTGCCCTGTTTAACTCGTGTTCTGTCCTTTTGGGATCCCTTCCCCTCTTACAGACCACATTTTGGAGTAGAAGAAACTTTCAGAAAAGGTCTTCCTAATGTTTTCTTCCCTGTGCTTCCATCTGTTTGAGACCGTGTTCCCCACTACCCATAGGACATCGTCTAAAGTGGGCACTACTGACCCGCCTCCTTCCTTCCTTTCAGTTTATGTTTATTGTTCTTTGGCCTTCTCTGGAAAGGGAGCAGGGTTGTTGGCTGGCAGTTGCCCTGTTTATGGCCTGGGGAGACATAAATAGTATACTGGACTCATGGTTACTGCCTTTTCAAGTGGGACCAAAGGCATTATATTCCCAAATCTGAAGGGAAGAAATTCAGGAAATCACTTGGAAATTATCTCATATTCCCACCCTCCCCCTTCTCTTTCCCGACATCTTCTCAGAATACCTATCTTAAAGTGCTCTCTTCTAAGTTGGAGATGGAGGGTCCCATGAACTTTGCCACTGATTGCTTTCAACTTTGGGTTTCTTGGTGTTCTTTAGAAATTGAAAATCAACAAGTTCAAACCTTATAATTTTTCTTTAATGCCCAAACAATCTATTTTAAGACTTCAGGTATTCCATAGAATTTATCTCTTGGTGCCTGCCTCCCGTACCAGACTGTACCCTCAAGATGCATGGGCGCAGCACAGCTGCAGGAATATATCAGGACACGTGAAATACTTGTTACATTGAGCTGTCCAATCTCGCTTGCATGTCTACACCTGTGGAGCCTTGTCTGACCTCTACTAGGAATAAATTCCCTCTTGTGTGTGCTCCAACAATATTTGGTTATAGCTCTGGCCCAGGATTTGCCAAAGAAGATTATGGTGGTTTTGCACTGAGCTCCCATGCCAGGTGTGAGTGCCTTGGGAGCAGGCATGGTGCTGCACCTGTTTCTCACATGCCACGCCTGCCTCTGAGAGTTGCTCAGCACAGTGAGTGTAGATGGGCAGTGGATAGAAGGCAGAGGATTTCTCACAGCATCCTCAAGATGGGCAAAGAAACTGTGGCTTCTGTACTTCCTATGTATGATTTGATCTTTTTCATAAGCTTTCTACTCTGCTGGGTCTGGATCTGTAATGGGGTATTCCTGTGAGAGGGAGAGAGAGAGAGAGAATGAGAGAGTGTGTGTGTTTGGTGAAGGTGGCAAGAGAGAACCTATAATACAATTTATGAAACTCCACCCAATCTAATAATTTAGATGGCCCTTTTAGGTAACTCCTGTTTAAAAATATTTAAATACTTAGACTTTCAGATTTCCATATTTCTTTTCCTGTCATTCTCTAGGACAGCATGGGGCCTTACGGTCTTACCTTGTTCTCTGGCTCCTCTTCTCTCTCTTGTCCACTTGGTCACTGCAAATCTCTAACTAAGGTCTGTATTTCTCCCCAGCATTTCAGCCCTGCTCCACTCCTGGGATGCTGTGATCTCGAGGTCTGGCTGTAATTCCCTCTTGGTTCCTGTGGCCCTCATCCATGGCAACACTCTTGGTAGTGTTCAGTCAGCTCTATCAGCTGTCTTGTGTCCTTATGCAGGGCACAGGGGACCTCTCACACCTCCCTTCTTCCCACCCAGGACCCGAGGGAGACTTGAGTGATCTGAACTGTGGGCTCACTCTAACTGTCATCCAGGAGCTGCTTGTACTGTGATGTGCTGGGTTGGTGTGAGAATGGCCTGGGTGTCACCACAGGGAGTCACATTCCCTTGCCAAGTCCACAGAAGGCTAAATTACTTAGCTCTCAGTGTCCTTGTGACCTGTCCAACAGCCTCCCACCTCAAGATTTTGGCCAAGCACACGACGCATGTCCTAGGCTCTTTCCACCACTTCCTGGGGAACTGTCATGGTGAGAATGGCCATTGGCAGCAATTGGTGGAATTGGGAAGGGGGAAGACGAAAACACAACATTATCTTTTTTGTGATGATCTTTTCTGTGAATCCGGGCAGTAGATTTCCCTGCACCTGGGGGGCGGGGGGAACTAGGGTTTTAGGGAAGGGAGGTCTAAAACAGTATGTCACTTGGGCCACAGGTTTTACCTTTCCAGTTCTGATCTGATGGCATCTTTGTGGAGGGAAACATAAAAATGCAAGGGCTAGGAGAAAAGGGGAAGAAGGAATCCACACCTGGTCCATAGCAAGTGGTGGTAAATAGCCCAGAACCAAAGCACACACAGAAGTGGCTCTTCCCTGAGCCATATGGGAGTGACTCTCCATTTCAGAGAGCTGTCCCCAACTGTAGCAGAGATGCTTTTGTTGTTCTTAGTTTACACTAGCACTGGGGCCAAGCCCAGACACTTCTCCGGTTCCATAGGGAGACCTGTCATCAGATCTGGCTGGCCTTCGGTCCTGTGGACAGAATAGATGTCCCCTCAGCTGCTCTACCAGGTCAGGGATATCCCCAAGCCCCAGCTGTGTGGGTTTTCAGTCCCTTGAAAGAAAAAAACGTCTCCTCTCCAGAAACCCTCGATAGCGTAGGTGTGACCTCACCACCACTTCCTCGAGACTTGACAGAGCTCACGTATTCTTCCAAAGTCAGGATGGAGTGTTAAACGTTTTGTGATTCCCTCAGTATCTCGTTTCCTTTGACAGAGAATCATCGAATGGGACTGTTTCCTCCATTCTTTAGTCCTGAGCCAGAGCCTGGAGCTCAACAAAGGCCTTCTGAAAAAAGTTCTTTTCACATTCAATAGTAAAACATAGTTTGACACCACAGAAGTTCAAGTGTCATTAAAAAAGTCCCACAGAGTATGTACTGAGTTTTAGAAGGTTTTCAGAATGTGACATGAGGAGGTCCTCGTGCCATGGACTGCTCGTGAGGGGAGAAGTCCAAAGCACAGGACAGTATTTTTAAACTGTAAAAATCACCCCCATGAACCCTGAGAAATAATTTACTTGGGTAAGTTAAGGTTTACTTGCGGGGTAAACAATATCCCTATTGATCCATCAGTATTTGCTATGATTGCTGCTAATTCCATGTAAATCAACTGTCCTTGTAAATTCTGACAGAAAATAGCTAACAGAGGATGAGCTGTGTTCCTAAATAGTTACGGGAGTTAGGTCCTGTCTTAGCATTTACCTTACTTAGCTACCTGCGCTATAGCAAGTTTGTGTTTCCAGCCACAGAGAGGGTGGGGCATGATTCCAATAGAAGAAAAAGCAGAACAAATCTCAGCCCTCAAGTACAAAGCCACGGAGCTAATGCTGGTGAGGGAGATGATAATAAATAAAAAGTCTTCTCAACTCTTTATTTTTTGTATTAAAATATAGCAAAAGAATGGAGAATCTTGTGGCTTTTGACACATTCAGTTATTAGAATGTGCTGGAGCAGACAGACAATGAATGATAATGCACTACAGGTCCAGATCCCTACCTGCCCCCCACCCCAGAGCTATTACAGAATGATTTATGGTTGGCAGGAAATTGAGTGGTAATTATATGGAAAACAAACTTCAAATGTTAATAATATGCAAATTGGTTTCCTGTTTGATTGGAAATGACTATACAGTACAACCCAATCGCTGTGACAGGTTCTTTCACACCCCTGCCTACTTACCCTCACTCCATCAGCCTCATGCCTAGCTCTGAATTTCCTTCTTCACAGACCCTTCCTGGTCAGCCTGCCTTAGTGAAATCAGCCTCAAAATGAGACAGACTTCTGAAGATGAACTGGAGAGGGAGAGCAGAAATGCAAGGAGAGAAGGTGCCTCATACCTCAGAGCTCTGTAGGGATCACAGCCAGGAAAGGTGGAACCTGGGACCGTTTAGGCAAGTCACTGGAGTTCTTCCCTTGTCTTGTTAGTTTGCCAACCATCCGCCAGCATCTCTGTTTCTTCAGCTGATCCTGAGAATCTCCAGCATGAAATCGCTTTGAGTCATTCCCTGATTCTTACCAGGCTCTGAACTCCACTGATTATAAGCCCTTGTTGGATCCTCTCCAAGGCCATCAGACAGTTAACAGCCTACCCGTGAACATTTCTCCCTTACTCTGCTGAAACCAAGCAGAAGGGTCTGGGAGGTAGATAGTAAACCCACCACATGAACAGAGAGACCCTATAAAACCAGCCAGGGTAAGGACAACCTAAGTCCAGCCTGTTACCACCAATATTCCATTATACTAGAGGGCTGTGTCCCTTTTTCTTTTCTTTCTTTTTAAGATTTTATTTAATTATTTGACAGACAGAAATCACAAGTAGGCAGAGAGGCAGGCAGAGAGGGGGGCGGGGGAAGCAGGCTCCCCGCTGAGCAGAGAGCCTGATGGACCCCAGGACCCCGGGATCATGACCTGAGCTGAAGGCAGAGGCTTAAAC
>RCUC01124646.1:0-35069 GCA_003697995.1 Taxidea taxus jeffersonii | reverse complement strand
AACCTTACACAATGCATCAGGCCCTCTACCCTTCAATCCCAGATGAGTAACTTGGCAGATGAAACAGTCTCATTTTTATGGGGAAACATTTTTTATCAGTTCTTTTATACAAAGTATCTCACACTTAATGAAATATTAAGAAATGTGAAACCATATTACTCTCATAATAATGCTATCAGACCCAGAAATATCCAGATGTTGGAATTATCAGAAATGGATCAAGGTGATTATGATTAACATGTTAAATAATTTAGGGAAGTAAGCAACATGAGAGAATAAATAAAGCTTTTTAATCAAGAGACGGAAATTTCCAAAAGCACTGAAAGGAAATGCTGTGATTAAAAACAAATATGAAAACAAAACTGACATTAGGCATTAAGATATATTTTTTGTGCTTTCAAGAGAACTGTAAATTGCAGATAAAGATCAATTAATACATACATTTCAGACAAGATGTGGAAGAATTTATCTCCAGCAGGCCTGCTGTATAAAGTCTGTTAAAAGAATTTCTTTAGACTGAAGAGAAAAGATGCCATATAGAAAAGTAATTATGGATAGATAGCAATTCCTGGAAGAATAAATACATGGTAAATACAAGAATCTCAAAAAACAAAACTAAAAAAACTTTTCATAAAATAGTAGTTGGTCTCATTAATATCCTTCCTCCATTCTTTAATTAGGCAAAGAAAGTCACTAAATTTATAGAAGATTGGAAGAGCTGTACCATTTTGACTTAATTGATGTTACATAACACCACACCAGATATTGATAAAATAACACATTTCTCTCAAATGTACTGGAAATGGTAAGAAAAGCCATATGCTGAGCCACAAAACAGGTCACATTTTGTTAGAAGAGAATTCATACAGAATTTGTTCTGTACTACAGTAGTATCCAATTCTAAATCACTAAGTAGCATAAATTTAGGAAATCTCCACATGCTTGAAGATCATACAATCTATTTCTAAAAATAAAAAGCTTCAAAAATAATTGATAAAAGCACAACTTATTAAAACTTGTCTCAGAATCTAATCAGTGCTTAGATTTAAAGCATTAAATGCAATAAAGATAGAGGAAAAGGGAGTCCAATCTAGGATATAAACTTCCACATCAGTTGAGGGATGCCTTGCTGGCTCAGTGGGTGGAGCCTGTGGCTCCTGATGTGAATTCAAACCCCACATTGGGTACTGAGATTACTTTAAAAAAATCTTAAGGAAGCTAGTTGAACAAAATAATTCCAAAGTCAAAGTTGTCAACATAAAAAAAACCTCTACATTAATTTATTCCATTCAAATTAAAGGAGAGATATATGCTAACTGCAAAAGATGTGGCAAATGCACTTGAGAAAATGCAACATATATTCATGATAAAAATTGCTCAGTAAATTAAGAATGTTAGTAAATTTCCTCAACTTCATAAATTAAATCTCAAAAACAAAATTGAAATCAGAAGCTATGGCTGATCCCATAATTAATGGTGAAATACAGACCACCTTACCCATGATCAGGAATGAGACAACATGTTTCAGTCTTGCCAGGGAAATTAAAGTGTATCCAAGACCATATAGCTAGTTCAGTAAGTCAATAGTCCTAAAGTCAAATTATACCTCAAAATAATATTTTAATAGCTAGGAAAATAAGAACCAGAATGGTATTTTGAAAATAAGATATTATGAAGACCGAACAACAACCACCACAATAAACCACCTACACAATAATCATTTAAGGCTCACATTCTCATGTTTTCCATATATATAGATAAACACACACAAATACATCCATCTGTATCTCCAACTCTTGTCAATATCAGTATTATCTGAGGTTTTCCAAAATTAAATGTAGCAGCTGATCTGTTTTTAGTGTGATCTCTCTATTATCAGGAAACTATGGTATGTATGTGGGATTTCAAATTCATCTGTAATGCTTTCTCAGAACTTTCAGAGTCACTGAAGAGAGGAGATTTCACAGTCTTGACTTCAAAGAGGACCATAAAAATAGTTTTTGACTCATTTATTCAAGTACATTGTACTCTTAGGAATTGCCTAAGAAATTAAAGAATATATTTCAAACTGTAATACTTGGAAAAAATAAGGAAACAATTTAACTCACAGTGAAATTAAGTTTGGGGATATCCTCTGGAACTCTATGGAAAGCATTCAGGGAACAAAAGATCCCAAAAGTGAACCTGAGCGGATTACTTAGCCTGGTCCCTGGTAAGGGCAGGGCAATTCCACCTGGGGCAAAGACACTTGAGAATCACTACAACAGGCCACTCCCCCAGAAGATCAACAAGAAATCCAGCCAAGCCCATGTTCACTTATCAAGGAGAACAGCAGAATTCCAGAGGAGGAGAGAGCAAAGCATAGAATTCATGGCTTTCTCCCCATGAATCTTTAGTCTTGCAAAGTTAATTAATTTAAACTTTTTTCTTCTGCTAATTTTTTTAACTTTTACCCTTTCCTCTTTTAACATTTTTTAACTAGTTTATCTTAATACCTTTCATAAAAAAATATTTTTTGAACTTTCATTATTATAGTCATATTTTATCCTTCATTGTATCTAACTTTATTTTTTGTATACACATAGGGTTTTTTCTTCAAAAAAATTTGGGGTACAACTTCTTCTAATAGATCAAAATACACCCTAAATCTAGCACTGGGCTTGATCTAGTCTCCAGCCCGAGCAAATTCTCTCCACTTTCTTTCTCTGTATTCTCCCAACCAACTTACCTTATCAACTCCTTTGTTAGAAATTAAAAAAAGTTTTTTTCGTCTTCCCTTCATTGTGTTTACCCTTATATATTTTTTTGTTCTTTAAAATTTTGGGAAGTAGTTTCTCCTAAGAAACCAAAATACTCCCAAAATTAAGTGGGTGACCCTATTCTAGTTAACAGTCTAATATATATATATATATATATATATATATATATATATATATTTTTTTTTTTTCTTTTTTATATTTTTTCTTTATTTGTTTTCTTTTATTTTTTTTCCCTGAACTTGTTTTTACCCTCTTTCTTCCCCTCCATGATCTGGGGTCTCTTCTGCTTTGGTTAAAGCACATTTTCTTGGGGGTCTTTGCCACCCTTTTAGTATTTCATTTGCTCCTTCTTATATTCTTATCTGGACATAATGACAAGGCGGAAAAACTCACCACAAAAAAAAAAGAACAAGAGGCAGTACCAAAGGCTAGGGACCTAATCAATATAGACATTGGTAATGTGTCAAATCTAGAGTTCAGAATGATGATTCTCAAGGTGCTAGCCGGGCTTGAAAATGGCATGGAAGATGTTAGATAAACCCTATCAGGAGAAATAAAATCCCTTTCTGGAGAAATAAAAGAACTAAAATCTAACCAAGTTGAAATAAAAAAAAAAAAGGTATTAATGAAGTGCAATAAAAAATAGAGGCTCTTACTGCTAGGATAAATGAGGCAGAAGAGAGAATTAGTGATATAGAAGACCAAATAACAGAGAATAAAGAAGCTGAGCAAAAGAGAGACAAACAACTACTGGACCACGAGGGGAGAATTCGAGAAATAAGTGATACCATAAGACAAAACAACATTAGAATAATTGGGATTCCAGAAGAAGAAGAAAGAGAGAGAGGAGCAGAAGGTATATTGGAGAGACTTATTGTAGAGAATTTCCCTAATATGGCAAAGGGAACAAACATCAAAATCCAGGAGGTGCAGAGAATCTCTCTCAAAATCAATAATAGGTCCACACCGCATCATCTAATAGTAAAATTTACAAGTCTTAGCAACAAAGAGAAAATCCTGAAAGTAGCATGGGACAAGAAGTCTGTAACATACAATGGTAAAAATATTAGATTGGCAGCAGACTTATCCACAGAGACCTGGCAGGCCAGAAAGAACAGGCATGATATATTCAGAGCACTAAACGAGAAAAACATGCAGCCAAGGATACTATATCCAGCTAGGTTATCATTGAAAATAGAAGGAGATATAAAAAGCTTCTAGGACAAATAAAAACTGAAAGAATTTGCAAACAGCAAAGCAGCCCTGCAGGAAATATTGTATAGGGTCCTCTAAGCAAAGAGAGATCCCAAAGGTAGTAGACTACAAAGGAATAGATATAATATATAGTCACAATCACCTTACAGGCAATACAATGGCACTAAATTAATATATTTCAATAGTTATCTTGAATGTAAATGGGCTAAATGTTTTAATCAAAAGACATAGGGTTTCAGAATGGACAAAAAACCAAAACCCATCAATATGCTGTGTACAAGAAACTCATTTTAGACCCAAAGACACCTCTAGATTGTAAGTGAGGAGGTGGAAAACAATTTACCATGCTAATGGACATCAAAAGAAAGCTAGGGTGGCAATCCTTATATCAGATAAATTAGATTTTCAGCCAAAGACTATAATAAGACATGAGGAAGGACACTATATCATACTCAAAGGGTCTGCACAACAAGGTCTAACAATTTTAAATATCTATGCCCCTAACATAGGAGCAGCCAAATATAAACCAATTAACAACAAAACCAAAGAAACACATTGACAATAATGCAATAATAATAGGGAACTTTAACACCCCCCTCACTGAAATGGACAGATAATCCAAGCAAAAGATCAACAAGGAAATAAAGGCTTTAAATGACACATTGGACATAGATGGACATTACTAATATATTCAGAACATTCCATCCCAATGCAACAGAATACATATTCTTCTCTAGTGCACATGGAACATTCTCCAGAATAGATCCCATCCTGGGTCCCAAATCAGATCTCAACTGGTACCAAAAGTTTGGGGTCATTCCCTGCATATTGTCAGAATCCAATGCTCTGAAGCTAGAACTCAATCACAAAAGGAAAGTTGGAAAGAACCCAGATACATGGAGGCTAAAAAACATCCTACTAAAGAATGAATGGGTCAACCAGGAAATTAAAGAAGAATTGAAAAAATTTCATGGAAACAAATGATAATGAAAGCACAACTGTTCAAAATCTATGGGACACAGCAAAGACAGTCCTGAGAGGAAAATATATAGCAATACAAGCCTTTCTCAAGTAACAAGAAAGGTCTCAAATACACAACCTAACCCTGCACCTAAAGGAGCTGGAGAAAGGACAGCAAAGAAAGCCTAAACCCAGCAGGAGAAGAGAAATAATACAGGTCAGAGCAGAAATCAGTGAAATATAAACCAAAAGAACAGTAGAACAAATCAATGAAATGAGGAGCTTGTTCTCTGAAAGAGTTAGAAAGATTGAAAAAGCCCTGGGCAGACCTACCAAAAAGAAAAGAGAAAGGACCCAAATAAAATCATGAATGACAGAGGAGAGATCACAGCCACCACCAAAGAAATACAAACAATCATAAGAACATATTATGGGGAAGTATACACCAGCAAATTTGACAATCTGGAAAAAATGGGTGCATTCTTAGAGACTTATAAGCCACCAAAACTGAACCAGGAAGATATAGAAAACCTGAACAGACCCATAACCAGTAAGGAGAGTGAAGCAGTCATCAAAAATATCCCAACAAACAAAGCCCAGTGCCAGAAGGCTTCCCAGGGGAATTCTACCAAACATTTAAAGAAGAATTAATACCTATTCTTCTGAAACTGTTCCAAAAAATAGAAATGGAAGGAAAATTTCCAAACTCATTTTATAAGGCCAGCATTATCTTGATCCCAAAACCAAAGACCCCATCAAAAGAGAGAATTTCAGACCAATATCATTGATGAACCCAGATGCGAAAATTCTCACCAAAAAACTACCCTAAGTAGTACACTAAGATCCAACAGTATATTAAAAGGATTGTTCACCACTGCCCGGTCGGATTTATTCCTGGCCTGCAGGGTTGGTTCAACATCCGGAAATCAATCAACGTGATACAATACATTAGTAAAAGAAAGAGCAAGAACCATATGATACACTCAATAGATGTTGAAAAAGCATTTGACAAAGTACAGCATCCTTTCTGATCAAAACTCTTCAAAGTGTAGGGATAGAGGGCATATACCTCAATATCATCAGAGCTATCTATGAAAAAACCACCGCAAATATCATTCTCAATGGAGAAAAACTGAGAGCTTTTCTGGTAAGTTTAGGAGCATGGCAGGGATGTCCATTATCACCACTGCTATTCAACATAGTAGTAGAAGTCCTAGCCTCAGCAATCAGACAACAAAAAGGAATTAAAGGCACCCAAATTGTCAAAAGAAGTCAAACTATCACTCTTTGCAGATGATATGATGCTCTCTGTGGAAAACCTAAAAGACTCCACTCCAAAACTGCTAGAACTTGTACAGGAATTCAGTAAAGTGTCAGGATATAAAATCAATGCACAGAAATCAGTTGCATTTCTTTACACCAACAACAAGACAGAAGAAAGAGAAATTAAGGAGTCAATCCCATTTATAATTGCACCCCAAACAACAAGATACCTAGGAATAAACCTAACCAAATAGGCAAAGAATCTGTACTCAGAAAACTACAAAGTACTCATGAAAGAAATTGAGGAAGACACAAAGAAATGGAAAAGTGTTCCATGCTCCTAGACTGGAAGAACAAATATTGTAAAAATGTCTATGCTACCTAAAGCAATTGACACATTTAATGCAATTCCTATCAAAACACCATCCATTTTTTTCCAAAGAAATGGAACAAATAATCCTAAAATTTATATGGAACCAGAAAAGACCCAGAATAGCCAGAGGAATGTTGAAAAGGAAAGCCAAAGTTGGTGGCATCACAATTCCAGACTTCAAGATCTATTACAAAGCTGTCATCATCAAGACAGTACGGTACTGGCACAAAAACAGACATATAGATCAATGGAACAGAATAGAGAGCCCAGAAATAGACCCTCAACTCTATGGTCAACTAATCTTTGACAAAGCAGGAAAGACCATCCATTGGAAAAAAAAAGACAGCCTCTTTAACAAATGGTGTTGAGAAAATTGGATAACCACATGCAGAAAAATGAAACTGGACCATTTTCTTATACCACACACAAAAATAGACTCAAAATGGATGAAAGACCTCAATGTGAGACAGGAATCCATCAAAATCCTTAGGCGAACATAGGCAGCAACCTCTTCAACCTCAGCCAAAGCATCTTCCTAGAAACATCACCAAATTCAAAGGAAGCAAGGGCAAAATGAACTATTGGAATTTCATTAAGATCAAAGCTTTTGCACATCAAAGGAAACAGTTAACAGAACCAAAAAACAGCAGAGAGAATGGGAGAAGATATTTGCAAACGACATGTCAGATAAAGGGCTAGTATCAAAAATCTACAAAGAGCTTATCAAACTCAACCCCCCAAAAAACAAATAATCCGATCAAGAAAAGGGCAGAAGACATTAACGGACATCTCTGCAAAGAAGACATCCAGATGGCCTACAGACAAATGAGAAAGTGCTCCACATCACTCAGTATCAGGGAAATAAAAATCAAAACCACAATGAGATACCACCTCACACCAATCAGAATGGCTAAAATTAACGAATCATGAAATGACATTTGCTGGCAAGGACTCAAAGAAAGGGCAACCCTCCTACACTGTTGGTGGGAATGCAAGCTGGTGCAGCCACCCTGGAAAACAGCATGGAGGTTCCTCAAAAAGTTGAAAATAGAGCTACCCTACCACCCAGCAATTTCACTACTGGATATCTACCCTAAAGATACAAATGTAGTGATCCAAAGGGTCATGTGCCCCTGAATGTTTATAGCAGAATGCCCGCAATAGTCAAACCATGGAAAGAACCTAGGTGTCCATCAACAGATGAATGGATAAAGAAGTGGTATATATATACAATGGAATACTATGTAGTCATCAAAAGAAATGGAATCTTGCCACTTGCAACAACGTGGATGGAACAAGAGGGTATTATGCTGAGGGAAATAAGTCAATCAGGAAAGACAATTATCATATGATCTTCCTGATGTGAGGAATTTGAGAGGCAAAGTGGGGGGTTTGGGGGGTAGGGAAGGAAAAAAAATGAAACAAGATGGGATCTGGAGGGAGACAAAACATAAGAGACTTTTAATCTCACAAAACAAGCTAAGGGTTGCCAGGGGAAGGGGGGTAGGGAGAGGGTGGTTGGGATATGGACATTGGGGAGGGTATATGCTATGGGGAGTGCTGTGAAGTGTGTAAGCCTGATGATTCAGAGACCTGTACCCCAGGGGCTAATAATACAATATATGTTAATAAAAAAATAAATAAAAACTAGGGAACAAGGAAGAGTAATAGTTATTAAAAATAGATCAATTTATGAACCAAAAAAACACACTCTTAACTATAAGAGAGAACAAGCTGATGATTACCAGTGGGGAAGTAAGGGGGGGGTTGAAGTAGATGAAGGGGATTAAGAGCTCACTTTATCTTGATGAGCACTGAGTATTGTATAGAATTGTTGAAGCACAATATTCTACACCTGAAACTAATATAATGCTGTATGCTAACTACACTAAAGTTAAAGGGAAAAAGCAAATGTGGGTCAATTTAACTTGTGGAGCGTGAGGAATAACATGGAGGACATTAGGAGAAGGAAAGGAAACGTGATTTGGGGGCAATTGGAAGGGGAGATGAACCATGAGAGACTGTGACTCTGAGAAAAAAACTGAGGGTTTTGGAGGGGAGGGAGGTGGGGGGCTAGGTGAGCCTGCCTGGTGGTGGGTATTAAGGAGGGTTCGTATCACATGGAGCACTGGGTGTGGTGCATAAACAATGAAGCTTGGAACACTGAAAAAAATAAAATAAAAAAAGGCATCCATTAAAAAAGCAACAAAAAACCCCACAAAAATTTAAAAAATAAAAAACATATGTTAGACACAATATGAACATGTAGATTTTAGTTTCAGTTTTCTCCTCTAAGATTCCATCCCTAGTATATCATTACATTTAGTAATCATGCCTCTTTTGGACACTCTTAATATTTAGAATTTTTGAGATGTCCTTTGTTTATGAAGGCCTTTTTAGAATGTTCTCCAGTTGGTATTTACCTGACGTTTTGCTTCCAGCTAGCCTGGAATTTTGTGTTTTTAAAGAGAAGGACAAGAGAGGGCACATGTTGTTTACACCACTGCATTTTAAGGCCACCTGCTCTGAAGCAACAAGGTTGATGTTAACCTTGATCACGTGGCTTAGGTAGGGCTTGTCAGTTTTCCCCACTGTAAAGTATTATTTTCCCCTAGTCCATTCTTTATATAATGTTTGTAAGGATGTGCACTTAGTGAACTCCATAGTAAAGGAGAGGAATGTGTTGTTGTACCTCCCTGAGAGTTAAATATCTATATCAATTATTTGGCTTTATGCCTGAGAGATCTATACTCTCTCATATTTATGTATCTATTTTTCAGAAAAACAGCTCTAAAATGACTGGCTTGTTTATTACAGTGAGGAATGTTGAGTGGTTGAAGATGATTAAGTAGAGAGTCCTGGAGACATAAACAGACTTGTCAGTCATTGCAAACACTTTGGATTTTCCTCTGGGGGAAATGAAGAGATACTGGAGGATTGTAGGAAGAGGGTCATCCTCTGACTTATTCTGACAATAAGGTGACAAGTCACCTAACGTAGCAAGGGCAAAAGCAGGAGGTCACTTTATTGAGAGGTGATTGGCATATAACATCGTGTAGGTGTAAGGTGTCTAATGTGATGATTGGATACATGTATATGATATGATATAATTACTATAGTAAGGTTAGTTAACACCTCTGCCACTTCACAAAATACCTTTTATTGAGATGAAAACTCTTCAGATGTACTGTCTTAGTAAATTTCAAGTATGTAATACGGTATTGCTAATTAGTCACCATGCTGTATGTTAAATTCCCTGAAACTTGGGGCACCTGGGTGGCTCAGCGGGTTAAAACCTCTGCCTTCAGCTCAGGTCATGATCCCAGGGTCCTGGGATCGAGCCCCGAATCGGGCTCTCTGTTCAGCAGGGAGCCTGCTTCCCTTCCTCTCTCTCTGCTTGCCTCTCTGCCTACTTGTGATCTCTCTCTGTCAAATAAATAAATAAAATCTTTAAAAAAAATTCCCTGAAACTTATCCATCTTATAACTGGAAGTTTGAAACCTTTGGTCAACATCTCCCCTTTGCTCCCACCCCTAGGCCCCTGGCAGCCACCATTCTGCTCTTTGTTAGCAAGAAATTGCCTCTTTTATTTTTTACATTGTTTATTGAAGTATTTTTTACATTATTTATTGAAGTATGTTAGTTATAACTAACATACACTGTTTTATGAGTTTCAATTTTACATAATAATGATTCAACGATTCTATACATTGCTCATTGTTTATCATGATAAGTGTAGTTTGAATCCCCCTTCATCTATTTCCTCCATCCCCCCTTCTCCTTGGCATCCATCAGTTTGTTCTCTGTGTTTAAGAGTCTGGTTCTTTTTTTCTTTTTCTTTTTCTTTTGTTTCTTACAATTCACATATGAGTGAAATCAATTGGTATTTTTATTTCTCTTTCTGACTTATTTCATTTGTCATTAGACACTCTAGTCCTTCTATATTGTTACATATGTCAAGATGTCATTCTTTTTTGTGACTAATGTTCCATTGTATATTTACACCACTTCTTTATCCATTCATATATGGATGGACTCTGTTGTTTCCATATCTTGGCTATTGCAAATAGTAGTGAAATAAACATGGAGGAGCATATATTATTTTAAATTATTTTTTTCATAGTCTTTGGTTAAATGCCCTGTAGTGGAAGTCCTGGATTATATGGTGATTCTATTTTAAATATTTTGAGGAACCTCTGTACTGCTTTCCACAGTGGCTGCAACAGTTTGCAACAAGAGTTGCTTTCTCTCCACACAGCTGCTGACACTTTTTGTTTCTTTCTGATTGTAGTCATTCTGACAAGTGGAAGGTGATCCCTTACTATGGTTTGGATTTACATTTCAGTAGTGATTAGTGATGTTAAGCATCTTTTTGTGTCTGTTGGCCATATATGTGTCCTCTTTGGAATATCTATTCAGGTCCTCCATCCATTGTTTTCATTGGATTATTTGGCTTTTTTTGGTGTACAGTCATATAAGTTCTTTATATATTTTGTTTAGTTCTGTTTTTATAGAACTTGTATAATCTTACATAAATTTTTACACAGTTTACTCTTATATTATATCTAAGGGTTGGAATTCTATTCTTTCCTCTCCCCACACTCCACAAAGGGTAGTTTGGGCTCTTGCAGAGGGGTTCCAAATAGAGGGTGGGTGCTTATACTTCATAGTATTGAAGTTCAAATGTCTTGTAGATGCAATTCAGTAATAGAGCATATTGTAAAAATTGTAGGCTTCATGCCAGATTTCTTGGGTTTGAATCCTTTCTTCTCCACTTTTTTTTATTTTAAGGATTTTTATTTATTTATTCGACAGAAAGCGTTCACAAGTAGACAGAGAGGCAGGCAGAGAGAGAGGGGAAAGCAGGGTCCCTGCTAAGCAGGCTCTCTACTGAGCAGGGAGGCGATGTGGGACTCAATCCCAGGATCCTGGGATCATCATGTGAGCTGAAGGCAGAGGCTTAACCCACTGATCCACCTAGGCACCCCTCTCTCTAAATTTTTACTTAAATTCTCATTAGTTAAGCTATTGTATAATATTTAATGAATTATGATTTAATGATTTATGAATTAATGATTATAATTTAATATTTAAATTTAATGAATTTAATGGTTCATCACTTACATACAACACATGGTGCTCATCATAAAAAGTAACCTTCTTAATACACATCACCCCTCTAACTCATACCCCATCCATATCCCTCCATCAACCCTCAGATTGTTCTCTACCCTTAAGAGTCTCATATGGTTCATTTCCCTTTCTCTTAAAAAAAAAAACAACTACCAATTTCTTCATCTCTTTTGTTTCATAAATTCCACATGAGTGAAATCAAATGGAATTTGTCTTTCTCTGACTAATTTATGTCACTTAACACAGTACATTTTAGTTCTATGCATGTCATTGCATATGGCAAGATGTCATTTTCTGATAGCTGAATAATATTCACATATATATCCTATATATTCTTTATCCATTCACCCATCAGTGTACATGTGGAGTCTTTCCATAGTTGATAATGCTTCTGTAAATATTGGGGTGCATGTACATCTTTGAATATGTGTTTTTGTATCCTTTGAATAAATGCCTAGTAGTACAATACTGGATTATAGGGTAGTTTTATTTCTAAGTTTTTGAGGAAACTTCATAATCTTTTCCAGAGTGGATGCTCCAATTTACATTCCCACCAACAGTGCAAGATTGTTCCCCCTTCTCCATAGCCTTGCCAACATCTATTGTTTCCAGAGTTGTTGATTTTAGCCATTCTGACAGGTGTGGTGTGGTATCTCATCATCGTTTTGATTTCTATTTCCCTGATGATGAGTGATGTTGAGCATATTTTCATCTATCTGTTAGCCATATAGATGTCTTCTTTGAAAAAGTGTATATTCATGACTTTTGCCCATTTTTTAATTTAAATTCAATCAGCCAAGATATAGTACATCATCAGTGTTTGATAAAATGTTCAATGATTTATTAGTTGAATATAACACCCAGTGTTCATCATATCACATGCCTTCCTTAATTCCCATCATCCAATTACTCAATCTGCTTACTACCCTCCCTTTTTGCAACCCTCAGTTTGTTTCCAGGATTCAAGAGTCTCATATGGTTTTACTCTCTCTCTGATTTCTTCTCATTCAGTTTTCTCTCCCTTCCCCTATTGTCCTCTGCACTATTCCTTATGTTTCACATATGAGTGAAAACATATGGTAATTGTCTTTCTCTTATTGCCTTATTTCACCTAGCATAATACCCTCCAGTTCCAACCATGTCGATGTAAATAGTAGATATTCATCCTTTCTGATGGCTGAGTCATATTCCATTGTATATAAGTTCCACATCTTCTTTATCCATTCATCCATTGAAGGACATTTTGGCTCCTTCCACAGTTTGGCTATTATGGACATTGCTGCTATGAACATTAGAGTGCAGGGGCCTCTTCTTTTCACTACATTTCTATCTTTGGGATAAATACCTATTAGTACAATTGCTGGGTCATAAGGTACCTCTATTTTTAACGTCCTGAGGAACCTCCATGCTGTTTTCCAGAGTGGCTGTACTAGCTTGCATTTCCACAGTGTAAGAGGGTTCCCCTTTCTCCATATCCTTGCCAACACTTGTTGTTTCCTGTCTTGTTAATTTTTGCCATTCTGACAGGAGTAAAGTGGTATCTCATTGTGGTTTTGATTTGTATTTCCCTGATGATAAGTGATGTAAGCAATTTTCATGTATCAGTTGGCTACTTGTATGTCTTCTTTGGAGAAGTGTCTGTTCATGTCTTCTGCTTTTTCATTTCCAGAGCCCCTTTCAGAGAGGGATGTCTCTCTCCCTAGAGCAGATTTCTAAGGGTTCTGATTTTGTGCTCCCACAATTTGTCACTTTCCAGGAGCCAGCTTAGGAAGCTCCCTCCCCCCTGTTTATCTTCTGATATCTCCCTGCAGATTCATGACTCCACCCTTTGTACCTTACAAAAAGCAGTCACTTTTCTGTTTGTAGAGATACAGATATATATTCTTACATCTCAGGTTGATTTCGTGGATGTTTGATAGCTATCCAGCTAAATTCGGGGGGCCAGTTGAAATGGGGTGCCTACTCCTCCACCATCTTGCATCCCTCCTCCAATGCTATATTATACTTAAGTAGTGATAAGTGATTCTAAGTGATTTTAAGTGATTCTAGAACAATCTCAGCTCCAACATTCACTGCACTGTGAACTTGAGCTTGCAGCTTGGCCTCCCTGAACCTGTTTTCTCATCAGAAAAAGTGTGAACTCCACCTACCTCCCATGGTCTCTTGAGCACTCAGTGTCATATTATTATCATCATTGTTGTGGCCCTCAACCTATTTCAACCCCATCACTGAACAGAGACCTGTCCTCTGGGCTGCCAAGATTTGCACAGGCCCCTATCTGGACCAGCTGTCAGCACAGAGATAGGGTGTCTAGGCTAGGGTGTCTTGTCGACCAGCACATTTTTACCTCATCCCCAGTGGAATCTTCATCACAGGCTGTAACCACGTTCATGTCAAAGAATTCATCTCCCCAAGGAATGCTTCAGGCCATTCCCTACATCATCCACTCAGGACCTTGTTCCCTCACACCCCTCTTCTTTCCAGACACGCACAATTCATGCTACCTTGATGAGCAGTTTCCTACTTTGTGGGCTGTTTTCAGTGCACAGCTTTTTTTTTTTTTTTTAAGATTATTTATTTATTTATTTGACAGAGAGAGAGAGAGAGAGAGAGCACAAGTAGGCAGAGAGGTAGGTAGAGAGAGGGGGGAGCAGGCTCCTTGCTGAGCAGAGAGCCCAATGTGGGGCTCAATCCCAGGACCCTGAGATCATGACCTGAGCTGAAGGCAGAGGCTCAACCAACTGAGCAACCCAGGTTCCTGTAGTGCATGGCTTTTTGTATTTTTGAAAACTCTTTTTTCATGTGAGAGCCTTTTATGTGAGAGCCCAAAAGTATCAAACTGCCTGGATGAGGGTTTCTTCTGGGTTCCTTTGAGCACTAAGGTCTTTGTAGGACATGGGAGGGAACTCTCATGTGGGTCATCCAGTGCCCCCAGTCCCATATTAATTTACAGCTCTGTTTTGGTCAATTTTGGTTTCAATGGGGGCAGAGTGTAGTTGCCATAGAGGAAGCATGTGCAAGTATTTAATTCAACTCAGTCCAGTATGGGACATTTAAGAAAACTTATTTCTAAAGCAGGAGGCATGGTGGCCTATTCCACGGGGAAGCTGAGAGACCTGTCCACCAGCCGAGGTCCTGTTTTGGGGTTTTACTGCCTCCTAGGAGCACCAAGCTGACTTATGAGGAAAAGGACAGGCCTATGGGAGATCCCTCATCCATCCTGGTTCTCCTATGGAGAGAGGTCTACTCATTTGGAAGCTTTCTCCCGTGTCCTCTTCAGGTGGTGAGTTGAGGTACTCTGCTGAGCAGAGAGGATGGCACACAGTGGGGATTGGTTCCACAGGATGTGACAAGCCTGGTGAGGGAAGAGAATGAGGTGTCAGGTGAGAAGTAGGAGCCCTATTTGCTCGAGAGCTTCAGTTCTCCTCAGGTCAAATCTCCCCTCTTGGATGAAACAGATGTCCAGGGACCTGCAGGAGAGCACGTGTAAGACCCAAAAAGTAACACTGCTGGGGAGAGTGAGAGTTTTACCTCACTCCAAGGAAGAAGCCTAGTAGGAACTGAGCATCCCAACACTGGGCCATGCAAGTAAAAGTCAACAATGCCCCTGAAAGGAAGAGCCTAAGGACTACACAGTTTCTAAGGCTTAGACCAGGGTCTTCAACCCTGAGAACTGATAAAGGGGAAAGCAGTTCTCAAGGCTCAGGATGACAACTCATCTGGGACTCTGATAGCATACCTTGGCCGCATTTATCCAGTGGTCCACTACCATGGCCCTGTCCTAGGGTTTCATGCTTGGGTTGTCAAGGCAAGTGGTGATGACACGATTGGCCACTGTTGAACTGGGTGATGGTGGCACAGACAGACTGAACTGGGTGATGGTGGCCAGGTGCTCACTGCCAGCTTATTCTACTTGGACTAGATGGAACCCCGGCACTGATGGGACAACGTCCTCTTGAAGAGCTCCTAAAGAACAGGGGGAGGTTCACTCACCCAGCCATTTCACTAGCAACACTAATGTCCTAGACAGAGCTGGAGTTCAGGAAGCTAAGAATGTAGCCTGAGCCTGGTTGGAGTCTTTGGATTTCATTCCATTCTTTTTCACTGAAGGAACCCAGTACAGGATGACCCAGAAGTGATTACTGGCAGGGAAGGAAGGAGGGCATTTGCACCCTGATCATCCTCATTAACTTCAAGCTCCAGGTGGCAGTTCCTGGTGGCTCCTCACAAAGGGCATCTTCCCCTCTAACTGTTCATCCCTCTGGTCCTACTCCCCTTTCAGATGCACATTCTCACTTGGTAGCTACAACCACAGTTCCACAGTTTTGTCTGTCTGCCCTGTACTTAAGTACACATCAGATGCCCAATAAGTGCTTCGGAGCACACAGTGACCTGTACTCCCTCACCCAAAGGACCGTGGCCCACCTCTTTGTCTATCTGCTCTGGCTCATTTAATCTACACGCTAACTCTGCATCGGTTCCTATCAGTGTATATCTCTAGAGTCCGCAGCTGGAGAATGAAAACGAGTTTAAAGACCTTGATGGGTTGATATGGTTGGTGAGTAGTGGAGCTGAGATTTAGACCCAGACCATAGGAGTCCACATCAGGGAAAGGCAGGTCTAGTGCATCTGGTAGCAGAAGAAAAGCCTGCCCCAGCCCCACCCTGAAAGCCCAGCTGCTCACCACATCTATGTATGTCAGTTGCTCTGCCACTAGCTTGGGAGGGAAGTCCATAAGGACAGACTTCTCCTCATTCAACTGGTTCTTCAGGGTTACACACCAGTGGCAGGAAGCCTCTGGGGCTGGAGTTGGATCTGTCTCTATTTTTAGAGCTGTAGTTAAAATTCCCAGTAAAGCTGATGATTGAGCTGACTGAAGCTCAGGACCTGGCACACATGCAGAAGATGATGTTAGCACTTGTTCCAGTCCTGAAACAGCTAATGGAGGTGATACTGGCTCTAACACTTGCCTTGATGGTTGAAACAGAGCTGGGGTTTTCTCTAGCTCCATAGGGTGCCCTTTTTCTGGCTCTACAGCTGGAAGGAGCCCTGGAACTGGCACTGGATGTTCAAACACATGACTGACTTTCCATGTGCCTTTCCAAAAGTAGGATAAATGTCATGGCCCTTAAAGGAATTCCCAGCCCATTAACCCCATCCCAGATAGTCTTCCCAGTTGGCAATCCCCCTTACCCTCTGACTCTGCCTCAGTAGGTTCCAGAGGTACCAGAATAAGGGGCGCATGTCTCTTCAAATACCTGTCATGCAACTCCACATGCACATAGGCCCCCTTTACCTTTAAACAGGCAGAGTGCAGGGACTGCCAGGTAT
The DNA here is from genome assembly GCA_003697995.1 of Taxidea taxus jeffersonii. Taxonomy (NCBI): domain Eukaryota; kingdom Metazoa; phylum Chordata; class Mammalia; order Carnivora; family Mustelidae; genus Taxidea; species Taxidea taxus. The sequence continues at coordinate 18,035 of RCUC01124646.1, read as the reverse complement.
CCTGCAATTTATGATCAGGCCAGGCACCCAAGATGGGAGGAAGGCTGCTGGGAAGAGTCATATGTAGATCAGAGTCATGCCTGGCCTTTCATTACACATGGTACTTCCATAGCACCATTCTTTCTGTGTGGGTCCCCGAGGATGGTCCCAGCCCATTTCCAAGCCCACTATTGCTGTCCTTGCAGTGGAAGGCTTGGCCATCCAGAAAACCTGTATGAGTCTGTTTTTTCCACTTAAACTCTTCTCTCCATAGCCGTGGGCCTAGCTTACTCCATCCTCCATGAAGACCAGTATCAGAGCTTAGGTTTGATGCAGATTTCTGAGCTGTCTGCTCACCACACCTTCTGTTCTTAGCCCACTGTGGTGGTCAACAGAGGTGGATATGGAGAGGGGGAGAGAAAGATGGGACAATCAAAAGGACAGGTGTTTTAGACACCAACTCAGCCCACACTGTGTTCCACTTCCCAGAGGGCTTGGGACCCCAACCATATCTCTCTTTGACTCATTTGGCTCTCCACAGGAAGCCCCCCAAATTAAGTGTTCCCATGGAAATCAAGAGGTCTGTGAGATCCATGGTTCTTTCAGTCCCTCCTGAGCCACACCCATGTAGTCTTCCCCGCTGCTCTGTGGAAGTAGCACGCCCTCCTTCTAGACCAAAAGACCAATCATGTTTTTCTTGATCACATATTCTATCATAATGATCCAAATATGGGTGGGTCCACTCATACCTAGAGCAGGCCATGAAGATGTCGCATCTAATGAACTATGGACATGGGTGTTTATAATGTGTAGAGTGACTGTCTGACACTCTGACTAGAATTTGACACCCAGGCACTGTATCTCCTTTATTCACTTAATTATCTCAGTGACTAGTACCCATTACTAGGTACTTAATATATACTATTGAATGAATGATCCCAACCAGTACTTTCCAAATACTGAGTGGACCTTGGACTGCTCTGCCTGCCCCCAGTGACCCCTAATCTGGTCACATAAAGGAAAAGTACCAGCACCAGCTAGATGGAATCTCCGAAGTCCTTTCCAGACAGGAAAACTAGCTACTTCACATGCACTTTTGTAAACCCAGTAGGGCTACAGGCCCATGAGAGTTGAGGTTGAGAGCTTCTTCACTGGAGAAGAGAACTATCAAATATGAATATGCCCAGCATATCCAGCAGTCCTTATGACAGATCCAGGCACCATATAAGTCCTTACCACATTTTCCCCCATATTTCCTACAGGTTCATCCTCTCAGCACCCCACTTTTCAGAACAGGAAAGTAAGTGAAGCTCAGAGAGGTACAGAGGCATTCCCAAGGCACAACTAGTAGGTGGAAGCCTCACCTCTGTGCTGTGCATGGGGTATGCACTCCCCTATTGAACTGCTGGGCTGTGTAAACACCTTGTATATGCAGGAAATGGTTATGACTTTTAAGATATTTCTATCCTGGAAGGATGGTACCAGAGACTTAGGAAATTCTCCATTGTGATTTCTCTGAGCATATTGCAAGCTTCACTCAGGGACAGGGTTGATTCCTTTTCATACCAGGTAGACAAGGAGGGGCAATGTAGCAAGTGTCAACATGATGAACTACCAGAAAGTTCAGGGTCTGGCGCTCAGACCAGAGACTCCAATCAGTTCAGGAACTCATGCAAGAGAAGAGACTTGAGTGCCCACACAGAAAAATGTTCTAGGCTTAAAAGTATGACTGGTTTTAGGGGTGAAATGATAAACCATTTGTAACTTCAAAGCATTATGTTAGCTGCACAAAAAAATATCATTTCTCTCCATTAATAGCCTTTATTAAGAGCTAACATGGGAGATAGAACGCAAGATGGCAGAGGAATAAGGGACCTCATTTAAACTGGTCCCCTGAATTAGGATGGATATTTATCAAACCATTTTGAACACCCATGAAATCAATATATATGAGAATATATATCTGGATGTCTACAAGAGAAAAGTGACTGTTTTTTACAAGGTAGGAAGGGTGGAGTCATGAATCTGCAGGGAGATATCAGAAGATAAACAGAAGGAGGGGGAGGAGCTGCCATAAATTGGCTCCTGGAAAGTGATATAACATGGGATCCAAAAATTGGAACCCTTAGGAATATGCTCTAGGAAGAGACCCAAATTAATAAAAGCATGAATGAAAGGAAAGAGATCATGACTAACACCAAGGAAATAGAAACAATTATTCAAAATTGTTATCAGCAGCTATATGCCAACAAATTAAGCAATCTAGAAGAGATGGACATATTCCTGGAAACTTAAAAATTACCAAGACAGAAACAGGAAGAAATAGAAAATCTGAACTATATATTTGATTATATAATCAAAAACTATATGATTTCCTTCAGACGTAGAATTTAAGAAACGAAAGAGATGAACACTGGGGAAGGGAAGGAAAAATAAAATAAAATAAGATAAAATAAAATAAATAAACATAGAGGGAGGGAAATCATTAGAGACTTTTTCCATCATAATTTTATTTTATTTTACTTTTTAATGTCAGAATTTTTTTTAATTTAATTTAGTTAGCATATAGTGTATATTAGTTCCAGTGATAGAATTTAGTGATTTCTCAGTTGCATATAACACCCAGTGCTCATTACATCAAGTACCCTCCTTAATGCCCATCACCCAGTTACCCCATTCCCTCAGTCACCTCCCCTCCAGCAACCCTCAATTTGTTTTCTGGAGTTAAGAGTCTCTTATAATCTGCTTTCCTCTTTTTGTTTTCATCTTATTTTATTTTTTTCTCCCCTTCCCCTATGCTCATCTCTTTTGTTTCTTAAATTCCACATGAATGAAATCATAAGGTATTTGTCTTCCTCTAAATGACTTACTTCACTTCACATAATATCCTCTAGTTCCATCCATGTCATCACCAATAGCAAAATTTCATTCTTTTTGTTGCCCGAGTAATATCCCATTGTATATATATAACAAATCTGTTTCCATTCATCAGTCAACAGACATTGGGTCTCTTTCCATAATTTGACTATTGTTGATAGTGTTACTATAAACATGGGGGTTCATGTACCTCTTCAAATGAGAATTTTTGTATTCTTTGGAGAAATACCTCTTGGTGCAATTGCTGGGTTAGGGTAGCTCTATTTTTAACTTTTGAGGAACCTCCACACTATTTTCCAGAGTGGCTGCATCAGTTTGCCTTCCCACCAACTGTGTAAGAGAGTTCCCATTTCTCTGCATTCCTGACAACTATTGTTTCCTGAGTTGTTAATTTTAGCCATTCTGACTGGAGTGAGGTGGTATCTCATTGTGGTTTTGATTTGTATTTCCCTGATGCCGAGTGATGTGGAGTACTTTCTCATGTGTCTGTTGGCCATCTGGATGTCTTCTTTGCAGAAATGTCTGTTCATGTCTTCTGCCCATTTCTTGATTGGATTATTTGTTTTTTGGGTGTTGAGTTTCAGAAGTTCTTTATAATAGATTTTGGATACTAGCCTTTTACCTGACATGTCATTTGCAAATATCTTCTCCCATTCTGTCAGTTGTCTTTTGGTTTTGTTGACTGTTTCCTTTGCTGTACAAAAGACTTTTTATCTTGATGAAATTCTGATAGCTCATTTTTGCTTTTTTTTCTCTTGCCTCTGGAAATGTGCCTGGCAAGAAGTTGCTGTGACCAGTCACAGAGGTTGCTGCCTGCATTCTTCTCTAGGATTTTGATGGATTCCTGTCTCACATTTATGTCTTTCTTCCATTTTGTTTTTATTTTTGTGTGTGGTGTAAGAAAGTGGTCCAGTTTGATTCTTCTGCATGTGGCTGTCCAATTTTCCCAACACCATTTGTTGAAGAGCTTTATATATTTTAGATGTCAACCCCTTGTCAGATATTATTTGCAAATATTTGCTTCTATTTAGTAGATTTCCTTTTCATTGTGTTGATAGTTTCATTTACTGAGCAGAAGCTTTTTAGTTTGAGGTAGTCCCATTTGTTTATTTTTGCCCTTGTTGTCTTTGCTTTTGATATTAAATTCAAAAAATCATTGCCAAGGCTGATGTCAAAGAATTTATTGCCTATATTTTCTTCTTGGACTTTTATGGTTTCAGATCTTATATTCATGTCTTTAATCCACTTTGAGTTGATTTTTGTGTGTGGTGTAATGTAATGGTCCTGTCTCATTCTTTTATATATGACTGCCCAGTTTTTCAAACACCATTTATTGAAGACACTCTCCTTTCACCATTGTATTATCTTGGCTCTTTTGTGGTAAATTAATTGATCATACATGCACTGGTTTATTTCTAGGCTATAGTTACTTTTAATACTGTAACCTTTATATTACAGTTATGTAGTTAACACATCATTCTAATTAGAGTTACAGTTTTCTATTTCTGGCTGTCTATTTTTTATCTTTACCAGAATGTTACTTTCACATGTTTTTATGTCTCTAATTAGCATTTTTTTTTCATTTCAGCTTGAAGAATTCTTTTTAGCATCTTTCAAGGCAGATCTGGTGGTGGTGAAGTCCTCTAACATTTGTTTGTCTGGAAAAAACCTTTATTTCTTAGATATATCTGAAACATGACTTTGCCATATAATATATTTTTGACTAGCAATTTTTATCCACTAACACTCTGAATATGTCATTCTACTCTCTCCTGCTGAGAAATCATTGATAGCTGGGAAATCATTGATAGCCTAATGGAGGTTCCTTTGTAGGTTGCTTTCTTTGTTCCTGGATGCCTTTAAGATTCTTTATCATTGATTTTTTATGTTCCATTTTAATGTGTCTTGGAAAAGGTCTTTTGGCACTGAGATAATAGGTGTCCTATTAGCTTCATGGACTTGTATGTCCAAGTTTTTGCCCAGGCTTTGGAAGTTTTCAGCTTTTAGTTCTTTAAATAAACTCCCTTCTCCTTCTGGCATATTAATTATTCTTATATTTGCCTTTCTGATTGAATCAGAGAACTATCATATCATATCTTCACTTTTTAAAAATATTAGTTCGCTATAATGTTCTAACTGAATTATTTCTATATTCCTATCATCCAAGTCACTTCTTTTTTCCATCTGGGCTGTCCTGTTACTGGTGCTCTCTTTTGCATTTTTACATTTTGTTCATTAAATTTCTCAACTCTAGAAATTTGTTTGGTTTCTTTTTATAATTCCAGTTTCTTTGGTAAAGAACTCCTTATGTTCATTGATTTTATTCTTTATGTTCATTGAATTGTCTTTCTGAGTGTTCTTGTAGTTCACTGAATTTCTTCCTAACAGCTCTTTTGAATTTTTTATCAGTTAGATTGCAATATACCATGCCTTTACATTTAATCATTGGAGAATTATTATTTTCTTTTGGTGATAGTATATTTCCTTTTATTTTCATAGTGTTTGTAGGAATTGACTTCCGCTTTCACATTTGAAGTATCAGGCACTTCCTTTTTGAGCTTTTATGTCTTCTTTGGCTCTTACAATTCAACCATTAGAAACCATTCTTCTGTATTCCAGAAGATGGTGTTATAGCTCAAGTTTATTATTTCTCTCTTGCCCACACTTCTTGGCCTATTATCTGAACAACTTCTGTGTCTTCTGGAGTTTACTTTGGTAGATCTACATACAAGCACACAAGGAGCTGAAAGCAGAATGGGGGGAGGTGTGGGTTTAGCACATATTGCTTTTGGAGTACCCACAGCTGGTGGATCCTTGAGTGGGGTACTACCAAATGTTTGAGTGGACTTCTCACTGAAGTCCTGAAGTAGATAGCAGGAAATGTTCTTTTAATGCCCTTTGATATATTTATCTGCTTTATTCCCTTTTTCCTCCTTTCCTAGACATAGTGGTCTTCAAAAATCCTCAGAAATCCAAGGGCTGCTGGAGTGAAATGGATTTCTCCAGCACAATTAGGATAGCCAAGCACTTTCACTTTCTACCTACTCTGTGAGACCAGTCACCACCTTCTACCTCTGCTGCCAGAGAAGTGGCTGTTGCTGTTGCCAAAAGCCCACCCCTATAGTGTCGCCCTGGGAGAGGTGCCTCCTTGGTGAGTTCTCTCTCATTTGTGTCCAAACTTGTCTTTATCCTGCCCTAATGGCATGTTGGAATTCCCCCTTAGGCAGGCTGAACTTCCACAAATTTTCTCTTGTTTGTGGGTATTTCCCAGTTTTGCAATCTCCAGTTTTGCACCCCCCCCCTTTGTGGTGAATGGGGATGGAGTGAGTTTGCTGACCCCTTGGATATGTAGCCTTTACTGACGTTCTCTTTCTTTATTTTCAGATAGAAACGTGGACTAGAAACCTCTTGGATTCTTTGATGTAATGCACAGTGGCACATTTGTTCAGTTATGGATGTCTAATTGGTTATTTTTAAAGGCTGGAGGGGGAGAGGAACACCTCATGCTGCCATAATGATGACTTCACTCCTACAAGTCTGTTCACACTATTTCTAACACTAATCCATCACCATATGGGTAATTCTTAACTTTCCCCCTTGGCTATCTCTCAATTCCCACTCTAACATGGAGTAACCAAACTCCAACCATCTATTTATGTGTTTATTTAATTCCCATGTGCATGTATAACAGTATCAGGATTACTAATATGCATTTCAGTGGAAAATAAGTTTGTCAACTCTCTTATATGCAGTTACTTCTGCCATAGTCTTTTAGACTCCATCATTTCCAAAGTCAATTAGGTTAACACATTTTATTCCCTCATCCCCTTCAGTGAGGCCATCTTATACATTTGTAATACATTTGGATTCTCTTGCCAAGTTCTGTATTCTTTCCTGAAATTCTTTAGACTCATCTAAATAATGTTTCTTTTAATTTACATAAATTACAATACATTCTTTGTGTCATAAAGTTCTATGGATTTTGAAAAATGCATAATGCTATGTATCCACCTTAACAGTATCATATATAATAGTTCCACCACCCAAAGAAATACCCTATGCTTCATATAGTTAACATTCTCTGCCTCCTCCTTCATTCCTGACAACCACTGTTCTTTTTTATGTCTCTATAGTTTTACCTTTGCCAGAATGTCACATAATTAGAAACATGTATTATATAGCTTTTTTCACATCGGTCTCTTTCACTTAGTAATATATTTAAGGTTCCATTGTGTATTTTTACGACTTAACAGCTCATTTCTTTTTATCACCAAATTATATTCCATTGTATAGATAGATGTAAGTAAGTTTATTTATCTAATCACCTATTGAAGGATATCTTGATTGCTTCCAGTTTGGGGTGATTATAAAAGATGCACTTGTTCCTATTGAGTGTTTTTATTCATTGGTCCTCTCAACTGACAGAGCAAGGAAATCTAGGTTTGTAAACAACACGTGTATATATGCATATCTACAGGCTTTTTAAAAATAAACATATAATGTATTATTAGCCCCAGGGATACAGGTCTGTGAATCACCAGGTTTACACACTTTACAGCACTCACCATAGCACATACCGTCCCTAATGTCCATAACCCCACCACCCTCTCCCTACCCCACTCCCCCTAGCAACCCTCAGTTTGTTTTGTGAGATTAAGAGTCTCTTATGGTTTGTCTCCCTCCCGATCCCATCTTGTTTCATCTATTCTTTTCCTACCCCCCACATTGCATCTCCACTTCCTCATATCAGGGAGATCATATGATAGTTGTGTTTCTCTGATTGACTTATTTTGCTAAGCATAATACCCTCTAGTTCCATTCATGTCGTCGCCAATGGCAAGATTTCATTTCTTTTGATGGCTGTATAGTATTCCATTGTGTATATATATATATATATATATACATATATATATATGTATATATATATATATATATATACACCACATCTTCTTTATGCATTCATCTGTTGATGGACATCTAGGTTCTTTCCATAACTTGGCTATTGTGGACATTGCTGCTATAAACATTTGGGTGCACGTGCCCCTTCAGATCACTTCATTTGTATCTTTAGGGTAAATACCCAGTAGTGCAATTGCTGGGTTGTAGGGTAGCTCTCTTTTTTCAACTTTTTAAGGAACCTCCGTGCTGTTTTCCAGAGTGGTTGCACCAGCTTGCATTCCCACCAACAATGTAGGAAGGTTCCCCTTTCTCCGCATCCTCACCAGCATCTGTCATTTCCTGACTTGTTAATTTTAGCCATTCTGACTGGTGTGAGGTGGTATCTCATTGTGGTTTTGGTTTGTCTTTCCCTGATGCCGAGTGATATGGAGCACTTTCTCATGTGTCTGTTGGCCATCTGGATGGCTTTGCAGAAATGTCTGTTCATGTGTCTGTTGGCCATCTGAATGTCTTCTTTGCAGAAATGTCTGTTCATGTCCTCTGCCCATTTCTTGATTGGATTATTTGTTCTTTGGGTGTTGAGTTTGCTAAGCTCTTTATAGATTTTGGATACTAGTCCTGTATCTGATATGTCACTTGCAAATATCTTCTCCCATTCTGTTGGCTGTCTTTTGGTTTTGTTGACTGTTTCCTTTGCTGTGCAAAAGCTTTTTTTCCTGATACGGTCCCAATAGTTCATTTCTGCCCTTGCCTTTGGAGATGTGTCAAGAACTTGCTGGGGCCAAGGTCGAAGAGGTTGCTGCCTGTGTTCCCCTGAAAGATTCTGATGGATTACCATCCTACATTGAGGTATTTCATCCATTTTGAATCCATTTTTATGTATGGTGTAAAGAAATGGTCCTGTTTCATGTGACTGTCGTATTTTCCCAACACTGTTTGTTGAAGAAACCTTTTTTCCCATTGGATGCTCTTCCCTGATTTGTCAAAGATTAGTTGACCATAGGGTGCCTGGGTGGCAACTGCCTTCAGCTCAGGTCATGAACCTGGAGTCCCGTGATCAAATCCCAATCGGGCTCCCTGCCCAGCAGGGAGTCTGCTTCTCTCGCTTTCTCTCCTCTTGTGCTCTCTCTCTTTCTCTCTCTCTCTAATAAATAAATAAGGAAAATATTTTTTAAAAGATTGACCATAGAGCTGAGGCTCCATTTCTGAGCTCTGTATTCTGTTCCATTGACATATATGTCTGCTTCTGTGCCAGTACCATACTGTATTGATGATTATAGCTTTGTAATAAAGCTTCAAGTCCAGAATTGTGATGCCACTAGCTTTATTTTTCTTTTCCAACATTCTTTTGGCTATTTGGAGTCTTTTCTAGTTCCATACAAATTTTAGGATTATTTGTTTCAGTTCTGTGAAAACAGTTGATGGTATTTTGATAGGGACTGCATTGATTGTGTAAATTGCTCTAGGTAGCATAGACATTTTCACAATATTTGTTCCTCCAATACATGAATATGGAACATGTTTCAATTTCTTTGTGTCTTCCTCAGTTTCTTTCATGAGTATTCTATAGTTTTCTGAGTACAAATCCTTTGCCTCTTTGGTTAGGTTTATTCCTAGGTATCTTCTGGTTTTGGGTGTTATTGTAAATGGGAGCCACACCTTAATTTATTTCTTCAGTCTCATTGTTGCTGTATAGACAGACAACTGATTTCTGTGTATTCATTTTATAACCTGACAGTTTACTGAATTCCTGTATGAGTTCTCGTAGTTTTGGGTTTTTCATGTAAAGTATCCTATCATCTGCAAAGAGTGAGAGTTTGACGACTTCTTTGCTGATTCAAATGCCTTTTATTTCTATTTGTAACAGCAATGTCCATAATAGCCAAACTATGGAGAGAGCACAGATGTCCACTGAAAGATGAATGGATAAAGAAGATGTGGCATGTGTATTCAATGGAATACTAACCAACCATTAAAAAAATAAAGTCTTGCTATTTGCAGTGACATGGAAGGAACTAGAGGGTATTATGCTAAGCAAAATGTGTCCATCACTGAAAGACAATCATCATAAGATCTCACTGATACGGGGAATTTAAGAACAAAGGCAGAAAATCTTTTTTTCCTTAAACACACCCGCCGTTACTTTTAAAATCTTAGTAAATAAAAAAAAAATAGTTGTCTTCACTGAGTGTAGAATATTAAATTTACTCTACCTCCAAATCCATCTACCTCTCCAAGAGTCTGCTCTGTTGCTAACATTGATAATGCCTGTTAAACTTACATGCTGAGAATAAGATAAACAAAGATGAGAAGAGAGTTATGATAGAAGTAGAAGAGAAAATTGGCATCTGCCTTCTAATCTGCAGCACTAGGATCTCCTAGAAAGTTAATGTCATCAGTCATGTCAGTTAATCCACACTACCTCAGTCCCCAGCCAGAGGGCAGGCAATCCTAGATGAGGGTAACTGGGGTAATCACAGTATAACATCAGGGTTATTAGACACAACATTGGGCAGAAGAGCCCACTTAAGGATGTGGTCAGAATGTACAACCAATGATAATCAATGCCACAATGAAGTCTGGCTACCATACGTGTACCAGTGTTTGAAATTCACTATGCAGTTAAAAAAAAAATCTGAATAAAGGTCCAGGAGATGGGAGAGGTGGACATGTCAAGGGATAAAATGAAAGTTCTGATTTCTTGCCACTTTTCTTTCATTGTATTTGCTCACATTTATTTTGCCCCTCCTCTTTATGCAGAGCATCTGCATGTGGATGAATGAAAGAATGAAATGTTGTCTAAAAGCACTTAAGATATATTGTATGAATTTAATCCACATTTTGGCAGAATAAATGAGGTGTTTTGGTATCTTTTGCATCTCCCCTCAGCCTCACATCCTCTCCCAAACCCTTGCTTTTGGTTTCAGTCAGCATTTGAAGACCGGTCCTCTATATGGTTCGCTTCCTTTTCTCGCACTCCTGCTCTTTACTCAAGACGTGGCTAAAAGGGTATTGAACTTTATACTCCTTCCAGAATTATGAACACTAGAATATACTTATGAGCCATTGTTTGAGATGGTGGCTAGGATGATATTCTGCTAGGATCAAAGATCCAATCCAATCTGCTGGTAGTCATCTGGATCCCTCATGACATATTCTGAATAGGATGAGTGGCTAGTGGAGTGACCTAGTTCGGATTAACAAAGAACTATTAAACACAAAACATCTCTTAGTCCAAAACTTCCCTATACCATACTCTGTCCCTAACACAAGATCATAAAAATTACCTCTACAAATTCTTCCAATACTTGTATAGCTTTACTTCTTAAATTTAGATCCTTGGTCCACTTCAAGGTAATTTATTTTGTGTCTTTGTATGGTGTGATGTATCAAAGTTTTTTTCTTTGTTTTTGCATGTTGATATATTGATATTCAACTTTTCTAGCACTAACTGCTGAAGAGACTCTCCTACAATGCATGCACAACTTTAACAAAAATCAGCTCTGTTCCATTGATCTCTATGTCTGTCTTTATTTCAATCCCACACTGGCTTAACTAATGTAGCTTTAAAGAAAGTTTTGAAATCAGGAAGGTTAAGTCCTTAAATTTTGTTCTACTTTTTCAAATTGCTTTGACTCTTCTGGGTCCATTTCCATTTAAATTTTCAGGTCAGGTTAACAATTTTTAAATTATATTTCAACGTTTAGAATAGTTTTGGGTTTCTGGAAAAATTACAAAGAGAAAACAGAGCATTCCCTTGTACCTCACACTCAGTTCCCTGAAATTATCATGTAGCATTATTATGGCACATTTGTCTCAATTATGAACCAAGATTGATTTATTGTTAACTGAAGTCTATACTTCATTTGGATTTCTTCAGGTTTCCCCTCAAGTCTTTTTTCCATTCTGGGATGCATCCAGATACCACATTATGCACATTTAGTTGTCTGCTTAGGCATCTCTTGCTGTGGCAGTTTCTTAACCTTCCTTGTTGATGGTCTTGACAGTTTTGAGGAGTACTGGTCAAGAATTTTGTAAAACGCCCCTCAACTGTGATTTGTGTGACTTTTTTCTCTAGGGTATGTGTTTGGGGAAATAAGACCATTAGCATGAAGTGATGTTTTTGTCATGTCATACTAAGGATACATACCATCAGCCAGATATGTCTCTCAATTTTAACCTTGATGACCTGGCCAAGGTACTGTTTGTTAGATTTCTTTATTTAAATTTTGCATTCCCCCCTCTCCCCCCCCTTCTATCCTGTACTCTTTGGAAAGAAGTGACTATGTGCAGATTACATTTAAGGAGTGGCATACAGGGGCGCCTGGGTGGCTCAGTGGATTAAGCCTCTGACTTTAGTTCAGGTTATGATCTCAGGGTCCTGGGATCCAGCCCAGCATCGGCCTCTCTGCTTAGCAGGGATCCTGCTTCCCCCTCTCTCTGCCTGCCTCTCTGCCTACCTGTGATCTCTGTACTTCTGACTCTGTCAAATAAATCTCTGTCAAATAAATAAATAGAATCTTAAAAAAAATGTGCTATATAAACATACCTCATTTTTGTTTCCTTTTTTTTTTAAACATAGCATCAAAGAGATTTTATTTACAATTCTGTGCAGGCAAAGAGAAAACCATTTACATTTTCTTTTTAACATTAGATCAACCAATCCAAGAAAACTCTGTCCTTCTTGAACAGAGAAAACTTTAGTCTTACAGTTAGCAGAATTTCGTACTCCCAGACACATCCTAATCTCTAGTGAAGACTAAATGTTAACAAATTTTGAACTGTTACAACAGAATTCTTAGAAGGCAAATTTATGAATCAGTTAAGCATAAAACATGTTTACCAACAGATTTCAAAAGCATAAACTTAGTTCCAGTAACAATCGCTCTAGCATTTTTTTTTCTTTTGCTCAGTTGAATTTTTATTGTTTAATTTTCAATTTTGATGATAAGCTCAGGCACTTGGTTCCTGGACTTGTTTTGAAAATGTAAAACAACTATACTTAAACTCATTACATTATGGACTTTGCTTCACATTCTGTTTTATTATTATTATTATTTAAGCATTTTTTTTATTTAAACATACAATGTAACCCCACCACCCTCTCCCAACCCCTCTCCCCCCCACCCCCCTCAGTTTGTTTTATGACATTTAGAGTCTCTTTTGGTTTGTCTCCCTCCCGATCCCATTTTGTTTCATTTTTTCTTTTCCAACCCCCTTAACCACCACCCGTGTTGCATCTCCACTTCCTCATATCAGGGAGATCTTGTGATAGTTGTCTTTCTCCGATTAACTTATTTCGCTAAGCATAATACCCTCTAGATCCATCCATGTCATCGCAAATGGTAAGATTTCATTTCTTTTGATGGCTGCATAGTATTCCATTGTGTATATATACCACTCTTCTTTAACCATTCATCTGTTGATGGACATCTAGGTTCTGTCCATAACTTGGCTATTGTGGACATTGCTGCTATAAACATTCAGGTACACGTGCCCCTTCAGGTCACTCTGTTTGTATCTTTAGGGTAAATACCCAGTAGTGCAATCACTGGGTCATAAGGTAGCTCTATTTTCAATTTTTTGAGGAACCTCCAGGCTGTTTTCCAGAGTGGTTGCACCAGCTTGCATTCCCACCAACAGTGTAGGAGGGTTCCCCTTTCTCCACATCCTCGCTAGCATCTGTCATTTCCTGACTTGTTCATTTTAGCCATTCTGACTGGTGTGAGGTGGTATCTCATTGTGGTTTTGATTTGTATTTCCCTGATGCCCAGTGATGTGGAGCACTTTTTCATGTGTCTGTTGGCCATCTGGATGTCGTCTTTGCAGAAATGTCTGTTTATGTCCTCTGCTCATTTCTTGATTGGATTATTTGTTCTTTGGGTGTTGAGTTTGCTAAGCTTTTTATAGGTTTTGGATACTAGCCCTTTATCTGATATGTCATTTTCAAATATCTTCTCCCATTCTGTCAGTTGTCTTTTGGTTTTGTTGACTGTTTCCTTTGCTGTGCAAAAGCTTTTGATCTTGATGAAGTCCCAATAGTTCATTTTTTGGCCTTGTTTCCCTTGCCTTTGGTGTTGTTCCTAGGAAGAAGTTGCTGCGGTTGAGGTCGAAGAGGTTGCTGCCTGTGTTCTCCTCAAGGATTTTGATGGATTCCTTTCTCACGTTGAGGTCCTTTATCCATTTTGAGTCTATTTTCATGTGTGCTGTAAGGAAATGGTCTAATTTCATTTTCTGCGTGCAGCTGTCCAATTTCCCAACACCATTTGTTGAAGAGGCTGTCTTTTTTTCCATTGGATATTCTTTCCTGCTTTGTCAAAGATTAGTTGGCCATAGAGTTGAGGGTCTATTCCTGGGCTCTCTATTCTGTTCCATTGATCTATGTGTCTGTTTTTGTGCCAGTACCATACTGTCTTGATGATGACAGCTTTGTAATAGTGTTTGAAGTCTGGAATTTTGATGCCACCAATTTTGGCTTTCTTTTTCAATATTCCTCTGGCTATTCAAGGTCTTTTCTGGTTCCATACAAATATTAGGATTATTTGTTCCATTTCTTTGAAAAATAAATGGATAGGATTTTGATAGTGATTGCAGTAAATGTGTAGATTGTTTTAGGTAGCATAGACATTTTCACAATATTTATTCTTCCAATCCATGAGCACGGAACATTTTTTCCATTTCTTTGTGTCTTCCTCAATTTCTTTCATGAGTACTTTATAGTTTTCTGAGTACAGATCCTTTGCCTCTTTGGTTAGGTTTATTCCTAGGTATCTTATGGTTTTGGGTGTAATTGTAAATGGGATTGACTCCTTAATTTCTCCTTCTTCTGTCTTGTTGTTGGTGTAAACAAATGCAACTGATTTCTGTGCATTGATTTTATATCCTGACACTTTACTGAATTCCTGTAACAAGCTCTAGCAGTTTTGGAGTGGAGCCTTTTGGGTTTTCCACATAGAGTATCATATCATCTGCAAAGAGTGATAGTTTGACTTCTTCTTTGCCGATTTGGATGCCTTTAATTTCTTTTTGTTGTCTGATTGCTGAGGCTAGGACTTCTAGTACTATGTTGAATAGCAGTGGTGATAATGGACATCCCTGCCGTGTTCCTGACCTTAGTGGAAAAGCTCTCATTTTTTCTCCATTGAGAGTGATACTTGTGGTGGGTTTTTCATAGATGGCTTTGATAATATTGAGGTATGTGCCCTCTATCCATACACTTTGAAGAGTTTTCATTAGGAAGGGATGCTGTACTTTGTCAAATGCTTTTTCAGCATCTATTGAGAGTATCATATGGTTCTTGTTCTTTCTTTTGTTAATGTACTGTATCACATTGATTGATTTGCGAATGTTGAACCAACCTTGCTGCCCTGGAATAAATCCCACTTGGTCGTGGTGAATAATCCTTTTAATATACAGTTGGATCCTATTGGCTAGTGTTTTGGTGAGAATTTTTGCATCTGTGTTCATCAAGGATATTGGTCTGTAATTCTCTTTTTTGATGGGATCCTTGTCTGGTTTGGGGATCAAGGTGATGCTGGCCTCATAAAATGAGTTTGGAAGTTTTCCTTCCATTTCTATTTTTTGGAACAGTTTCAGGAGAATAGGAATTACTTCTTCTTTAAATATTTGGTAGAATTCCGCTGGAAAGCCATCTGGCCCTGGCCTTTTGTTTGTTTGGAGATTTTTGATGACTGTTTCAATCTCCTTACTGGTTATGGGCCTATTCAGGTTTTCTATTTCTTCCTGGTTCAGTTTTGGCAGTTTATATGTCTCTAGGAAAGCATCCATTTCTTCCAGATTGTCAAATTTGTTGGCATAGAGTTGCTCATAATATGTTCTCATGATTGTTTGTATTTCTTTGGTGTTGGTTGTGATCTCTCCTCTTTCATTCATGATTTTATTTATTTGGGTCCTTTCTCTTTTCTTTTGGATAAGTCTGGACAGGGGTTTATCAATCTTATTAATTCTTTCAAAGAACCAGCTCCTAGTTTCATTGATTTGTTCTATTGTTCTTTTGGTTTCTATTTCATTGATTTCTGCTTTGATCTTTATTATTTCTCTTCTCCTGCTGGGTTTAGGCTTTCTTTGTTGTTCTTTCTCGAGCTCCTTTAGGTGTAGGGTTAGGCTGTGTATTTGAGACCTTTCCTGTTTCTTGAGAAAGGCTTATATCGCTATATATTTTCCTCTCAGGACTGCCTTTGCTGTGTCCCACAGATTTTGGACCGTTGTGTTTTCATTATCATTTGTTTCCATGATTTTTTTCAATTCTTCTTTAATTTCCTGGTTAACCAATTCATTCTTTAGCAGGATGCTGTTGAGTCTCCAAGTATTTGTGCTCTTTCCAAATTTCCTCTTGTGATTGAGTTCTAGCTTCAGAGCACTGTGGTCTGAAAATATGCAGGGAGTGATCCCGATCTTTTGATACTGGTTGAGACCTGATTTATAACCCAGTATGTGATCTATTCTGGAGAATGTGCCATGGGCACTAGAGAAGCATGTGTATTCTGTTGCTTTGGGATGGAATGTTCTGAATATATCTGTGATGTCGATGTGCTCCAGTGTGTCATTTAAGACCTTTATTTCCTTGTTGATCTTTTGCTCAGATGATCTGTCCATTTCAGTGAGGAGCATGTTAAAATCCCCTACTATTATTGTATTATTGTCAATGTGTTTCTTTGATTTTGTTATTAATTGGTTTATATAGTTGGCTGCTCCCATGTTAGGGGCATAGATATTTAAAATTGTTAGATCTTCTTGTTGGACAGACCCTTTGAGTATGATATAGTGTCCTTCCTCATCTCTTATTAGAGTCTTTGGCTTAAAATCTAATTGATCTGATATAAGGATTGCCACCCCAGCTTTCTTCTGATGTCCATTAGCATGGTAAATTGTTTTCCACCCCCTCACTTTCAATCTTTAGGTGTCTCGGGTCTAAAATGAGTTTCTTGTAGGCAGCATATGGATGGGTTTTGTTTTTTTATCCATTCTGAAACCCTATGTCTTTTGATTGGGGCATTTAGCCCATTTACGTTCAGGGTAACTATTGAGAGATATGAATTTAGTGCCATTGTATTGCCTGTAAGGTGATTGTTATGTATATTGTCTCTGTTCCTTTCTGATAATACTTTTAGGGTCTCTCTTTGCTTAGAGGACCCCTTTTAATATTTCCTGTAGAGATGGTTTGGGGTTTACAAATTCTTTCAGCTTTTGTTTGTCCTGGAAGCTTTTTATCTCTCCTTCTATTTTCAGTGATAACCTTGCTGGATAAAGTATTCTTGGCTGCATGTTTTTTCTCGTTTAGTGCTCTGATTATGTCATGCCAGTTCTTTCTGGCCTGCCAGGTCTCTGTGGATAAGTCTGCTGCCAATCTAATATCTTTACCATTGTATGTTACAAACTTCTTGTCCCGGGCTGCTTTCAGGATTTTCTCTTTGTCACTAAGACTTGTAAATTTTACTGTTAGATGATGGGGTGTGGACCTATTCCTATTGATTTTGAGGGGTATTCTCTGCACCTCCTGGATTTTGATGCTTCTACTCTTTGCTATGTTAGGGAAATTCTCTACAATAATTCTCTCCAATATACCTTCTTCTCCTCTCTCTCTTTCTTTTTCTTCAGAAATCCCAATTATTCTAATGTTGTTTTGTCTTGTGTTATCACTTATCTCTTGAATTCTCCCCTCGTGGTCCAGTAGTTGTTTGTCTCTCTTTTGCTCAGCTTCTTTATTCTCTGTCATTTGGTCTTCTATATCACTAATTCTTTCTTCTGCCTCATTTATCCTAGCAGTAAGAGCCTCCATTTTTGATTGCACCTCATTAATAGCTTTTTTTATTTCAACTTGGTTAGACTTTAGTTATTTTATTTCTCCAGACAGGGATTTTATTTCTCCAGACAGGGTTTCTCTAGTATCTTCCATGCCTTTTTTGAGCCTGGCTAGAACCTTGAGAATCGTTCTGAATTCCAGATCTGACATATTATCAATGTCTGTATTGATTAGGTCCCTAGGCTTTGGTACTGCCTCCTGTTCTTTTTGTTTTGTTTTGTTTTGTTTTGAGTTTTTCTGCCTTGTCATTTTGTCCAGATAGGAATATATGAAGGAGCAAATGTAATACTAAAAGGGTGGCAAAACCTCAGGAAGATGTGGTTTAACCAAATCAGAAGAGACCCCCAATTGTGGGGAGGGGGAGAAAGGGGGTAAAAAGAAGTTCAGAAAAGAGAGAAAAAAATTTTTAAAAAAGAGAGAACACAAAACAGAAAAAAATTTAAAAAAAGAAAAAAAA